>APFE031637257.1:61365-73633 GCA_000404065.3 Pinus taeda
AAATTGATTAAACTTTAATTATTTTTTATAGACTTCAAAATTTAAGTTCAAATTTTTAGTTTCTTGTTATCCTAATTTTTTAGAACCATGAAAGAAAGTTTGAAATTTAAAACCTGAAATTTCCATTCACAATTAGTTTCTTGACAATTCATTTAACATTCCACAATTAGTTTCTAACAATTCACTATTCCAATTCACTTACCATTCCAGACACACAAACTACCAATTATTATAAAACAATTCACTTACCATTCTAAACAAAAACAATTCTTATCTACAAATCGATTTATCGAATTTCAATATTCTTTACCCCGGACGCATTTGGTAACTATGGGAAACTTTTTGGGATCGTCTTTTCTCCTCCGGGATTATGGAACTTACCTCCCTCATCATCATGGGAGATATGAACTATACTATCACCTTGGAGGAAACTTGGGGCCAAACCAAAAGACTTGATCCACTGGCGGGAATGTTTAGGGACGCCCTCCTAACACACAATTGTGTAGACATCTGCCCAGAGGTTATGGCTCCTACTTGGGATAATGGGCACGAAGGTGCGGTGTTTGTCGCCAAGAGATTGGACCGCTTCCTAATCCATGAACATTTGATTGATCATCTGGGGGAGGTACAAACAAACATCATCAAAAATTTCTTATCTGATCACAGGCTTGTTACTCTAGCCTGGAAGAAGCTGCTAGTGCATCCTCGAATGCCTTTTAAATTTATCAAAATTTGGCTAGAAGATTTGGAATTCAACACTCTGGTCCGAGAATCCTGGAACTGTGAGAGCATTATTGGTTCCTCTCCCACCGATCATTTTCTTAACAAACTGCAATCTCTCCGTGGGGTGGTGAAACCTTGGAAGAAAGGAAAAACTATCTATGAAAACATAAATCAGAGACATTCAAAGTGAATTGGATTATCTTCTCCTGCTTATGGCCACTGACAACCCTCCTGTTTCCATCCGAACTCATATCCGAGAACTAGAGGTCAAAAGAGTTTGCATCTTAGATATTGAAGCCTCTTGGCATCTCAAGAGACAAGCTATTTGGATCAAGGAGGGAGACAAAAACACAAAATTTTTCCATCAATTAGCAAACCACAGGCACAATATAAACTCCATCTAGGGAATTTCAGATGAAGCGGGAGAATATATCCATTCACAGGCTGATATCTCAAAAGCTGCCACCTTACATTTCAAAACAACTTATGAAAGGAATGACAACATTGTGGCAGAAGACCTCATCTAGGCGATTGAACATTATCCGATTATGTTTGACCAGGACTCGAATGAGGATCTTTAATGCATCTTAGAAGATGAACTTCTTTATGTCCTCAAATATTTTAAAGGGGGACAAAAGTCCAGGGCTGGATGGGTGGATGGTGGAACTGTTCACACATGTTTTTCATCTTTTCAAACATGATCTCATTCAAATGGTCAAGGAATCTAGAATAACTGGGTATGTACACTACCGCATCAAGTTGACCTACATTGCTCTCATCTCGAAGCACAATCCTCCAAACTATTTTGATGACTACAGGCCTATCTTGCTATGCAATCTTATCTATAAAATTATCTCCAAAACAATAGTAAGATATCTGAGGGACACTCTCTCTTGTCATATATGCCCACAACAACATGGTTTTTTGAAAGGTCATCAAATACATGATGCGGTTGAAAATGCACAGGAGTGTATGCACTCTATCCATACAAGGAACTCTAATGTTGTTATTCTACAAGTTGATCTAAAAAAAGATTTTGACAGCTTTGATTAGGGATACCTCAGGCTTGTCCTTTTTAAAATAGGCTTGCAATCAAGGTGTATGGACTGGATTATGGTGTGCATTGTCAATGTTGATTATTCGGTGATCATAAACATGTACCATTCAGAATTCTTTTAGGCAGGGAGGGAACTCAGACAGGGATGCTCGCTTGCGCCTTTATTATTCATTCTTGCTATGGACGGTCTCAGCTTGCACATTTCAAAGGCTATGGAACAAGATCAATTTCATGCCCTCAAGATCGGCAATAATATCAACATCTCACATGGGTTTTTGGTCGATGACGTTTTGATTATGGGTATGTTGCTCCGCTTTTCTTGATTATGTCTTTTTCATATTTTCAGAAAATTTACCAATGCAACTAGTCTTTGTATGAATGCACATAAATCTATCTTGTATCATGATAATTGTGACTTGGAAAATACTGTTTATATCAAGAATTTATTTTCTATAGAGGCCAAATTAATGGATCAAGGAATAAAATATTTAGGTTTCCAAATTAAAGCCTGCAATTACAGAAATGCTGACTCAATCTGGCTTGTTAATAGATTCTACAAAAAAATCTCTGGGTGGGAGTTCATAAACCTTTCCCTAGGTGTGCACGTTATCCTTTCCCAAGTTGTCCTAAACCAATTATCTGTATACTGGTCCCACCTATTTCATATTCCTGCCGCTACCATCCTCTCCCTAAATCGAGCCATGGCTAATTTCATGTGGGGAGGCAGTGATATTAAAAAAAAAAATATCACCTTGCCAAAATTCATTTAACTACCCTACCGAAAATCTTAGGGGGATGGGGAATTTTAGACCTCCGTCGTTTTGGAAAGGCTTTACTTATTAAATCCCTTTGGAGAGGCATCTTTGGTACTAGTACCTAGATCATGGTCATTAGAAAAAAATATCTCAAGAACTATGACTTCACTTACTGGTTCCGTAAAGGTTCCATTGGTGCCAAAAATGGATCTGCCATCTGGCTCAGCTTCCAAAAAGTTTCCAAGATCCTTCTGCAACATCTAGCTTGGAAATTTGGCTTGGGACACAACATTCTCATTGGAATTGATCGTATCCTGGGTTATGGGGATGTGGACAATATCCTAGAACAACTTATCGCTTCCCTTAATAGTAGAGGCATCTTTTTCTAGGTCAATCCATTGCTTCATGGAGGGGTCTGGAGGTCTTCTTTGGATTGTTGTCTGCCTCATCTGTGGGATCAGGAATGGTTGCACATCATGGTGGGGATGAATCAGCTAGGGATATGCCATGAGGGAAACCAGGACAAGTTAATCTAGATAAGGGAGATGAAAAATGACAATATTAATGTGACTGATGCATATTTTTCTCTCTGCTCGAGGGCCTCTAACCTGACTGAGGAACATACTCTTTATGCATTCTAGAAAACCTACATTCCCAACAAAATTTTACTTTTCACTTGGCTAGTCTTTCACAACAAAAATCTAACATGGGAAAACGTGCAAAAGTGGTTATGGCATGGGCCTAGCATCTGTCCTTTTTGTAAGAGAGATTCTGAAAATAATAATCACATTTTCCTTACTTGTCCGCTCTCTACTCATATTTGGAAATATCTCTCTTCTCTACTTGGTTTTCCTTTTCATCAGTATGATTGTATTAAATACTATCTACTATGGTGGAGATGCCAAAAGCTTATCAGAGTATCCTCCTGCCTATCCTTTTCTACGAAATATGGAAGTGGAGGAATAACTACATTTTTCAAAACTATTCAGAGAATTTTCATAGGGTCATGCATAACATTCTCACCTCTCTAACTCCATACTCTTCTAAAAAAACAAGCAAGATGGTTTCTTGCCAAAACAAGACGGAGGTGCAACAGATATTCGTGATGGCGTTTTTTTATGATGCTACTCGACAGAGAGTATGTGGTTGTGGCTTCTGGTTGGCCACCTCAAAGGAACAAAGATATAACATTTTTTGCCATGGGGGTAGGGGCACAAACACTAAAGCAGAGGTTATGGCACTTTGGGGCCTTCTATGGTTCATACACTTTCTAGATATTCCCCTTATCCACATCTATGTAGATTATAACGTAATAGTACAACATTTAAAGGGGTATGCTAAAATATCCAACCCCTTAGTCCTTGGATGCTTGACGAGAATTGAATGGTTATGGGCTTTACTAAACAATTCCACTATAAACCATGTCCACAGAGAGCAAAGTATGACAACAGATAAACTATCGAAGGGATTAACTAGTTCTTTAGGCAATATGCACTTAACTATTACTATGGACCAGAAGACCATAAATATCGAAGATTTTCCCCTCCCCAGTTAAATACATTCCCCTCTCCTAACATTCTGATTTTTCTTGATGTTGCAGGTTATTAAATGTGAAATATAGCTTTTGTGGCATTAATGAAAGATTGTTGCTCTATTTTGTACATGGATGCCTTGCCTTTGGGCATAAAAAGTGTCCTCTACAAGGATGGACTCGAACATTCCATGGAAAAATCTGTCTCTTCCTCCTTGTAGATGGTGTTGTCATTTTGATCATACAAAATCCTTATGTTGGCATACTTTACCGTCGGATGTCGCATCGGTTCTATCTGTTTCTCCTTTCAGTTTCTTATCCATAGAACATATCAGTGCAAATCTACACCCTCTTGTTATTTTTGATGACGTGGGGAGCTTGCAAACTATAGCTTCTTCTTATCTTTGCCAATTTAGATATGTTTATATGAATATTTTGTTTTTTCTATCAGGTTAATCTTGTTGTATATGGACCTCTCCCCTTGTATTGTTATCATCACAAGGGTGATTTGTATATTCCGACAGTGCCATTTAGGCTCATGTTATGAACATTGAATGGCACATGTATATCTTATTATTCTTACATCAATATAAAATTATGTTTTCTCATACTAAAAAAAAAAAAAAAAACCAAAAAAAAAAAAAAAAAAAAAAACAAAACAAAACAAAAAACAAAAAAAAAAATAAAAAACAAAAAACAAAAAACAAAAAAACAAAAAACTCTGGATCATGGTTTATGCAATAGGTAGCTGACCATTATACAACGAATGCGAAAATTGTAAACTGAATCTATCACATGGGATTGAGATCATATTTTGTGGGTATTTATCATGAATGTTGCTTTAACTCTCGGCGAGCAGTTATTGAAAAATCTCACAGTAACTTTTTTTTTTCAATACAAAAAAAACACTTTCTTTTTCATTAAAAAAGAGAGTACATTCTCTTAGAAACTATACAAAAGTGCTTTGTCTAGAACAGAGATTCATTTCCACACATTTTACTGAGTTTTGATGGAAACCATATCAAAAGCCTATTGTGCACTAGGGTCTATTTGTCCATAAAATTGGAGTTTAGAACCTTAACAGAATATATTTTTACATTAATACCGTACTGAGACCATCTGCAAAACACTGTTGTGATAAATTCCTAAAGGATATTGATGTTCCCTGCATTCATGAGCTTGTTCCAGAGATAAACTGCATAATGATATTTACTCGAGTCTCAATTATAGTGATAGTGACTCAGATTTTTCAAAGTGTTGAATCTATATATGCAATGAAAATTACATATTAAATAATACAAATTATACTTTGACCAAAAATTATTTCAACAAATTCTCTCAAATATATAACTAGCACAACCACATTAATAAATGTGATTGACCCATAAACAACATTTTTCACATTTTATATAACTATAGATTTATAAAAACAAAACTAATTAATATATCAACTACATTTGTGCTAGTATTAATATTAGTTTTTTTTTAATATTAATATTATAGTTTTGCAAGAGAATGCGAAGAAGAACGTTTCACAAGCCCAGCCATGTAGGTTTAATAACTTAGTTCAAAATCTCTTTTTATTTTTATTATTTTATTCCACCATAACACATAACAGTTAGTAAAGACGTGTGAAAGAAAATGCTAGCCGAACAATGTTTTACAACTTCAACTATGGTTTATTAATTTCTTGTGCTTTAAATATTGATCTCAATATATTAGTTATTTTTAGAAATTAATATTTTAAATTCAATGGATTAAAAAACCAAAGGGATTAAATTATAAACCAAAGCTACTAATAAACCAAAAGGTTTATTATTATAAACCCAA
This sequence comes from Pinus taeda, assembly GCA_000404065.3. NCBI lineage: Eukaryota > Viridiplantae > Streptophyta > Pinopsida > Pinales > Pinaceae > Pinus > Pinus taeda. The sequence continues at coordinate 67,262 of APFE031637257.1, forward strand.
TGAATTAGTAAACCCATAAATAAATATTATAAACTTAAAGGATCAACAAACCCAAGGAATCAATATTAAAAACACATAGGATTAATAAACCCTAACAATTAACATTTTTAACCCATTGGATTAATAAACCCTCAAAATTAATATTTTAAACTCAAGGGATTAATAAACCCAAGAGATTATTAATATTATAAACTCAAAGGATTTAATTATAAATCGAAGGAATGATTAATATTATAAACCCAAAAGTTTGCAAGGGGTTGCAAACCGATAGCCAACATCATAAACGATGCGACCACTACTTATCGTGAAGGGACCAGCATTGAAACGCCCCTATCTTAGTGATAATCTTTCAACTGCTCATAGGCAGGTGTGATATCACCACCCAATTTCTTTTCAGCAATACTTTCAAGTGTGGACTATGCCTAACATTCCATACTTAGACTCTCTAAGTATTAAAATTCATAACACAGTGGAAACATTCAATTTAAACTTCTTTCATCATCATTATCATTTCCACATATGCACAATGGATATAACATTTAAAGAGATGGAAACCTCCCTGAATATGAGTCTACCCGCAATGATAATAATAATCTTTACAAAATATATAGTTACAATCTTTGGAGAGGAACCACAACTTTCTTCCCACAATTTCTGACAAAATATACAACTCAACCTGCACCTTGTAACCTTACCCAAACCATCGTACGGAGGACCCACCCTTGCTGGGTCGGGTCGCCCAACTTTTCGGGTAGAGGTGCCCACCCCCGGGCCACCCTCCACACTAACTTGTCATGCCAACTGGTTAGATCGCCCATCGCATCGTTCAACAAAACTCGCGCCTCCATTCCGACCTACCCACAGCATGTCACCCTACCTAGCGTCCACCCACAACTCACCCAATGTTCGGCACTTTGTCCGCACCTCTGTTCACCTTTCCGTAGTTACAACCATAGAACTGTCATAACCGCAGGTTTTTCTGTAGTCCCACCGCACTGTAGACTTGTCCACCGACCACTGTAACTGCATACCCACTTGTTCGTTCAGCGCATCTCGCCATCGTGTAGCGCACCCATCGCGGATCGCCCGTCGTTACCCAACTAAGCTGTCCAACTGGTTCACCTATTGGGAAGAGTTTCCAAACTACAACTCGCCAACTCGAACTCTACGTCTTCGTTCCTCGGCTCAGTGCTTTGGTCAGAGTACCACCTGCACCTTGCCTTTACTTTATGCATCCACCCTTTGCTCACCCTTCCTTCTTGAGCTCTCTCTTTGTTGTGAACTTCATACTTGAAGGATGCCTTCTTCTTCCATGGTGTTTGCCTATTGAGATGCTTCCCCAAGGATTTGTTCATGGGTCAGCCTGCCCAGGCTAATCTACCAATTCGGCCAACTTGCACACACTTCACATCGGCTCACCCACTCTTCATGTTAGCTCACCCACACCGTCGCCCCACCAGGTCCACATGCTCAACTTCGCACAATATAAGTCCTCCTCTGTAAAATTTTCATACTTAACCAAATTTCTATACTTTCAGTTTTTCGACTCCTTGTTGGCTCATTGCGTTCGTGCCTCAGGAACCATTGATAGATGGCCCCAGCTCATTTCTCCTCCAACTCATCCCATTGTCGCAACCAACTCGCCCTCTCATGGACTCGTCGCACCCGCGAACTCGTCGCTTGCCCGGCTCGTCGCATTTTACCGAGAGTGCGACCACCCAACTCATCGCATGCCAACCGCTGAATTATGGGCTTGACATAATCCCCCACTCTAAATGGCTGTCATCCTCGACAACTCTATCCATCTCTGCAATCACCATCACCAAGACTGTTCAATCCACCGCCGCAAAGTGTTACTAGCTCCAACACCCAAATATGATCATGCTCCCTACCTCCGCTCCAATGTCACATAAACCATCAGTCTATGCCCTCATAAATAGGAAGTCTCCTCACTACATGGCTTTGGTCAATCCATATGTGGCAAACATCCCTGCAACATATATATCACAACTGTCTCCTTCATGTATCATGATTCATCTGAATCTCTGCATAATACTCCATCCAACACAACATCTTAGTCGAAACCAAGACATCTATCTGACACAAACTCGGTGCACTACATGCCCCTATGTCATCACAGTAGTTGGGTAGCTAATCCAATCGTAATGCTCAACCCATGAGAATGTACCTCCCCCATGCCACTGTTGGTTGTTTCTCAACATCCTGTCACAATCTCAACTCGATCAAGAATCCATCCAAGTGTAAAATAAGCCATGCTCAGGTCCATGGTATGCCCATCTCATCTGCAACATGTTTCCCATGATGCTAATGCCAATGTGTTGATACGCAGTCGCATACATCCCAGCATCATCAAACTATCAAATAAAGAAGCCTCATCTCCAAGGCCCCTTGTAAAGGTGGTGCAACCCTCCTAAATATTAAGGCCACTACACCAACCTATCTCTAGGGTTGTCAATCGAGAGAGGAGGGCCAGGAAGTTCCCTCCCTGACTCTCATCCACCCATGTATCCGATTGATACTGCATCCTCAAGTACTTGTGAACAACCTCAACCTCCTCATGTGTACAACCAAGCTTGTCAAGCTTGTCTTTCATCAACTGAAAGTCATATATGCCCATGGCATACCTGCAAAACTCCACTATGTCAGCTGGATCTCTACTTATGTAATCTTCCCCAACCATTGCCATCAAATAATTATTCGAACTCCCTCTATCTACAACTCCATGGTGAAGATCCTTCATAGAAGATGCTCCTATCAAGTGCCTCAAGATGTGTGGAATTGATTTTCCACCTCCACCCTTCCTTCTGGCTCTTGCAATGAAGTCTACTAAATTCCCTTCCTTCGTTGTTTTAATCATACATCCAAGTCCTTTTTGCTCCACATGTTCATGCTTCGCATTTGGATCTTTTGGATACAAGGTCATAGAAGCCATTCTTTGTCTATACCCCAAGAAACTCCTCCCATTCATCAGAACTAACATGGTTCTTCCCCTAGCTGTAATCAAGAGAATGACCCGGTCCACCATTGGTATGGCTTGTGCATCCTTCAAAAATTCTTTCCCCAACACCATAGAATGATCATCCAAGTCAACGATCCTTAAGTCCAACTTTCCAAACCAAGAGCCCACTCTCACCTCCCACTCTCACCTAAGTGTTCTCCAAATACACCAATCACAACTTTCATGGTAGAGTTCATTGCTTTCAAAGCACTCCACTCTCTTCCACTTCAGCTTTCTTCCCAAAAGAATTTTCTACTTTTCTACTAAGGAAACTATGAGTAGCTCCCGTGCCCACCAAAGATGAAAACCTTTTTCCATGTATGGTTACCTGCACCAATCTCAACTTCAAGGAATCTACATCCTACTTTGGCTTGATCTTGTATCTTGCCTCAACAACCTTCTTCAACAATTTTGCCTCAGAAGAGTCTATCAACTTGTGATTCAACCTAAGTTCCTTCTTAAGGTACTTCAACTCCTTGCTTGGCCCATCTAAGCAATTTGATCCTAGTTCTACTTGAGTTCCTTCAAGTTTGTCCTCCATCCCATCCTGCTTAAGTGTACCAATCAAGAACACATGACTCCTTCCATTTGAAGTGAACCAATCTTCCAAACATCTGGCTGCATGTTTCGGCGGTAGTCCCCAAGTCTGTCAATGTAATCGAGCTCATCTTGCTCTATCACAACAGTTTTTCTACCATGAAAGTCCTTCTTAACGTCATCCTCAAGCTCCTTGACTTTAGCCTGCGCCATGGTGCTCTTCTCCTTTAGTCGAACTCGTTCAATTATGAGTTCTTGGAGTCTAAGATCACCCTACCGTATCTCCTCATAAAGTCCCTTGAGTTCATTAGTCTTCCTATGAAGATTATTCAAGTCCTCCTGCAAGTCTGATATCCTGCTTCCTATATGTATAAAGAACTCCCACTCTCGTACAAGAGCTTCATAGCATCTTTGTGTTTCATCTTTCCAATAATAATCCATGTATTTCATGTTTTGAAGTGCCCTTTCGACCATCTTCATCCATTCGGTAAGTCTTCAACACCTGCTTCACTTTCAACAGTCACAACCTTCAAAACCCAAAACTTCAACTGAATCAACTTCGATACCAACTGTTACGAAGTCCACCTGTAAATCTGAATCACTAAAGCCCACTGAATATGGAAGCTCTGATACCACCTGTCACGCCCATATCTTGGCGGTAGTCTTTCAACCGCTCATAGGCAGGTGTGGCACCACCACCCAATTTATTTTCAGCAATACGTTCAAGTGTGGACTATGCCTAACATTCCATACTTAGTTTATTTTTCACCTTATAAGTATTAACATTCATAACACAATGAAAACATTTAATTTAAACTTCTTTCGTCATCATTATCATTTACACATATGCACAACAGATATAATATTTAACGGGGGGGGGGGGGAACTCCCTAAATATGAGTCTGCCCGCAATGATAATAATAATCTTTAAAAAATATACAGTTACAGTCTTCAAAAGAAACCCCGCCTTCCTTCTCACAATTTCTCACAAAATATGCAACTTGGCCTACACTATGAAACCTTACCTGAACCACCATTCAGAGTGCCCACCCTTGCTAGGTTGGGCCGCCTAACTCGCCGAGCAAAGGCACCCACCCCCGGGCCACCCTCTGCACTAACACGTTGTGCCAACTAGTTATACCGCCCGTTGCATCATTTAGCAAAATTGGTGCCTCCGTTCTGACTTGCCCATGGCGTGTCACCCTACCCAGCACCCACCCACAACTCACCCAATGTTCGACACTCCGTTCGTACCTTCATTCGCCTTTTCGCAGTTATAGTCACAGACCTGTCGTAACCGCAAGTCCATCCGCAGTCGCACCTCATCGTAAACCTGCACCAAACACTTATCCGCTAACCACTTTAACTACAGATCCACCCATTTGTTCGGTCCAGCTCGCTGTCATGCAGCGCGCCCGTCACTGGTCACTCGCCCTTACCTGACTTGCTTGTATGACTAGTTCACCTGTTGGGCGGAGTGTCCAACCTGCATCTTACCAACCCAAACTCTGTGTCTTCATTCCTCAACTCAGTGCTTCGGTCAGAGTACTGCTTGCACCTTTCCTTTAATTTATGCGTCCACCCTTTGCTCACCTTTCCTTCTTGAGATCGCTCTTTGCTGTGAACTTCAAACTTGAGTGATGCCTTCTTCCCCCATGGCATTTTCCTATTCATATGCTTCCCCAAGGATTTGTTCATGGTCGCCCTGCCTAGGCCTACCTGCCAATTCTGCTAGCTCGCCCACACTTTACGTCGTCTTGCCCACTCTTCATGTCGGCTCACCCACACCACTACCCCACCAGGTCCACATGCCCAACTTCGCATGGTATAAGTCCTCCTCCGCAAAGTTGCCATACTTAGCCAAATTTATATACTTTTGGTTTTTCGACTCCTCGTTGGCTTATCGCATTCGTGCACCGGCTGCCTTTGACTGAATGCCCCAGCTCGTCTCTCCTCCAACTCATCCCATCATCGCAACCAACTCGCCCTCTCGTCGACTCATCACACCCGCCAACTCGTCGCTTGGCCAACTCATCAATTTTAACTGGGTCGCACCCATCCAACTCGTCACATGCCAACCGCCAACTTGTGGGCTTGACAATCGAGGAGATTAGGCGTTTAATTGAGGAGTGGGAAGTTGATCTAAACTGCCAGGTGGGTTTGACATATATTGAGATGGAGGACTAACAGGCGATGCTGCCAGACCCCGGGCATACTCGCAGGTGAGTTACGAGTTCAAACAAAATTTATATTTATATTGGACCATGAACAATCTCTTGGGCAAGGCCTAGAGTATATTTCAATGAGTATGTTGACATCAATATAGGACTTCCCCAACTATAAGCAATATTTCTAGAAACTTCAGTTCGAGCTGCAAAAATAGGATGGATGCCTATGCCATATTGAGAGTCACCTTCCTTGCCTTTTTTTGCAAAACAATACTCCCATATTCCAATATTAAGGACCCGACCCCTGTAGATTTTGCATCTGTTGAGGGAGAAGAGTAGGCAGTTAGATCATTTCAGTTTTGATTAGTATATATGCAGATAACTTTTAATTTTCATAATGATGTTTTATATGTTCATAGGAAAACAATATTTGGACAAGGTAAAGATATACAAACCTATATAGCTTGGGTAGAAAGACTTTTTATTTTTTTCTACTAAATGGCTTATCATGTTGTTAGGTGGCCAATAGATTTTGTTTCCCTTTGGGCAAGTTGAGACCACCTAACTATTCATATGTGGAGGTAACCTGCCTATATTTTAATGAAAATGGAAGGATCTACCAAGCTTACACAAAAAAAAAAAAAAAAA
>APFE031637258.1:0-15653 GCA_000404065.3 Pinus taeda
CACATGCATCCTACAATGCACCTTTATTCTTTTGAGATACATTGTGGATGCATATTGGTTCTCTGACAATGTAATTACTCAAGCCACACTCAAGCACATCTCACTATGATTTGTGGGATTTAATGCCTTAAGACAAAAAATATCATAAAACTTTTATGAATATTAATTATGTGCGTGTACATAAAATAACATACAATGAAAAATCAATCGAAAAATCTTTATGAATAAATTTTCACCAAATAAGGCATTGATGCATAACTCTAGATCCTCTATATGTAAGACAACTATCTACAACCAAGTACGGGGCCCCAAATCTCAAATCCATATAAACAGATGGGTTATAAATCCAACACTCAATTAATCATTCACTCACTGGGAGCTTATTACAACCTATTTGGGACTTTGGAGAGGAATAAAGAGATAAACCTTCTTGTGTGTTATTGTAATGCATATCTAAGAATCTTTATATACAGATGCATTCACAGTGAATTATTATGGGCATGAACAACCACCCTTATTTATAAGTAACGAACTTTATTTTTGTATTACTTACAAATGAAAGTAATAGACAAGGGAATTTTTCTATTTTTTTCGTAAATGTTCTAAATAAAATATGGTATAGGAACACTAAACTAGATGAAATATGTTATATTCTCTACAATAACGTGATGTTCTCCTTCGTAAATTATCAATAAGATAAATCTTTTCTTTCATTTACCAAAACAAAGTTTTCATGAGGTCCAAGTTGTCATGTCAAATAATTGCGTCGTATTCATGAGCATGTGTTCTTGATTAAGTATTGTATGTTATGTTGTGATTTTCCTACTTGACATATAAACTCATGCAAAATCTCTAACACGTATTGAATGTGCAGCCACACTCCAACAATATATAAAAATGAGAACTCTATCAAATTCTAATGCGACAAATGGGATTCACATAGAGAATACTCTACTAGAATTTACACTCAACCTTCAATTGTTAAGAGCATGTGCTTCGCCTAAGAGGTCACAGCTTCAAAATGAGAGGGGGTAGAGTATGCATGCCTTCATAGACATAGTAGTCAAATCGCCATGCAAATATGGGTCCCTTGTCCCACAAAGAAGGGGGTCTCATACACCAATTTCGTGTATGGCTTCACCATGACCTTAAAATTGGATAGGAATAATAATAATCACCTTGCCTTCTTCTATCCTATAGCATAGATTATTCCTTGTTCAATGTGAAAGCTTGCTCTAATCTTGATTTGTATATGATGTTACTATGGCCTATCTATCTCATAAAATTATGTTCTCTTTCAAGTTAAGTTCAAGGATTCTTTTATGACAAGGATGAATGAATGGCTTTATTTGGTCAACACTAGTTGTGAGAACATATAAAGGAATACATGAACAAGTCAACACTATGTTTCACAACAATTCAATAAAGGAAATATGCTTGTTGTGAACTACGGGCATCCCTCTCCCTCCCCCTTTCACTCGCTCTCCCTCTCTCTCTTTTTCTCTCCCTCTCTATCCACTCTCTCCCCCCCATTGTCTCTCTCCCTCCCCCCCGCTCCCTCTCTCTCTCTCTCTCTATCTCTCTCTCTCTCTCTCTCTCTTGCACTACCTCTCCCCCCTTTCTCTCACCTTACTCTCTCTCTCCCTCTCCCCCTCCCTGCATCTCTTTTTCCATCTGTTTGCATCTATCTATTTTTTCCTTTATCTCTTTGTCTTGTTTTACATTTGACCTTGTAGCTAGGGAAAATATATATCAGGGATAACTTTTCAAAGAATATATATTTCCCATGGTTGATAACTACATGGGAGGATACAAAAATGATATGTTTCCATATGGTAAGACTTGGAGTGGGAAACACATACCATGTCTGGTGATATTGACGACGTAGAGAAAAAAACTGAGTGCAAATAATGCAATGACACCCGTGTTTTTAAGAATTTGATTGCAAGAATCTGTAAGGAAGAAGACACTCGAAAAGAATAAAAATTAAAATTAATTTTCAAGTGTTCATTTATAAAAAGATACAATGAGCAGGTTGCAGATCTCCTAGAACCATGATCAAAAAATTTGTAGATGAGGGAAGATGCCAAGAAAGAGGTGGATGTTAAAAATATTTCATAAGTTGAGGTGAAAGGTATGAATGGTGTTTTTAGACTACTCCTACAGTGAGCGACCAACAAGAAAGTCCTAACAAAAAATATGAACCTTGCTAGTAGCAACTCACATAGTGTACTTACTTATAATTCAAAGTAAGTGGAGAGTGATTTGGTGACTCATCATAGATTTGGATGCCTAAATCCAATTGATCTGGTAGGTTCAAGGAGATAAAAGAGTTCAGGTGTTGAAGGTAAGCACTTGAAAGGGGTCTCAAATGTTAACAAATCACTCTAATCTCTTGGGATCCTAATCATGAATCTTGTAAATATTGGCAATAGGGAACTACAACATGTACCATATCGTGATTCAAAACTTACATTTCTTCTCTCTTGGTGGAAAATCTAAAATGACTATCATTACCAATGTTAGCCCTTCTAATTATTCTATAGTAGAGACACTTTACAATTTGAAATTTGCACAACGAGAAAAAATTATTTGGAATACTTCATCTGTAACTGAAGATGCTACAAGAGATGTTATAACTTTGATGATTCAAATTCAACAATTGAAGGAAGAAGTAAGTCATATGTGTGGTTATCCCGAAGAAGTGCCTCCAACTCAAGAATATGACTATGGAAACATGGCCTTGTTGACCTCTTTTGGATGATATGGATGGGATATGAGAGATCTAGCAAACCCATTTCCTGGTCATACGAAATGGCCTTCACAAACATATTTGGAATCTACACTTGTAGGAGCTCTGAAAAGACATGAATCTTTAGAGACATTAATGAAAGAAATGGATATTAAAAATTAAAAACTAAAACATTTTGTTAAACATCATGAGGAAGATGCACAGTGTGGAAAGATGATGCTTCATTTTGAAGAAGACAAATTTAAGAGACTAGAGGCAGTTGCTTCTGATAAGATGGTTGTAGAAGCACACCTTTTAGAGGAGAAGAATGTGTTAATGGATGAGCTACAAATTATAAAGAACAATATCGATCAAAATCTTCAGGTGATGAGGGTTGAAATGGAAAATATAAGGTTGATAAAAGAGCTAAGAAGGTACCAAGAATGTTATGAGGGTGGAGAGCTAGAGAAAATTCTAGAATAGATAGTTGTATTAGGAGATTAGTTACTCAAAGCTTTGGAATAGAAGCTTATGCATGAGAAGGACACAAACCTTATGAACCAAAAGGAATCATCATAATAATATCTTTCTTCCATCAGTGAGGAGAATGAATTTCTTTACAGACATGTTAATTTGTGCTAAAGGGAATAAAAATATCTTCGTAATAAGTTTTACGTCTACCTAGAAGCCAAATAAAATTTGGAAAGGCATGTTGATGATTTGATGATCCATTGTGATAAGATGACACTTTCAGATGTTGATGGAGAATTCCAACTGAACTCTGCAATGGATTCTCTAGAGTTGACAAAGGGGACATCATTTAGAGATGGTTTACCAGAGAAAAGGGAGCTTAAATATTTGGTTGAAGAAATTAGTGCAACCAATCAATGTGAAGAAGAAACTCAGGGAAATTCCATTTATTTGGCTAAGGAAGTTGATGATTTATGCAAAAAATGTATAGGAGTCTATTGAAGATAATGAAGGAATAAGTATCATGTATGAGAAAGTCAAGAACTATATGAAATAAAGAAAGTTGAGGAATATGGACATGAAATGAATGAAAAATCCAAAGAACTAGTTCATGTATTCAAGTATCAAGTTGAGGAACTTGAGTAAGAAATTAAAGAAAGGAATCAAAATTATTTAAGAAAGGGACACATGTCTACAAAGGATGATCCCCCAAATATTTGACCAGATGTAACAGGCTCTATGAATGTTGAAGTAGAACATATAGCTCTTCGTCTTAGAAAAGAGATTGCAAAACTACTAATAAAATTGCAGGATACATCAGAAGAGAATGAAAGAATTCTTGAGCTATATGAAAAAACAATGCGATAAAGAGAAGATGCAAGAAGAATGTGGTGGAATTTTGGAGGTAGTAGAATTTGTATAGAGCATGTACAAGACATGGAAGATGGAACGGGGACAAATGCAATAGGCCGTGAAAGCTTAATTCAAGGGCATGAAGAATAAATTTGAGGTAGTGTTGAAACTGCATTATTGCATGAACACGCTAGTATCAATGGGGATTGAAAAGTAGAACTGGAGGGGATCCATACATGAATGGATGTTTAGTAGTGTACAATGAAATTAAAGGAGATAACTGACGAGAATGAAATATTAGTTGACATGTATGAGTAGGCAATGAAAGAAAAAAATGGAATTAGGAAACTATGGCAAGGCGTTGTACAAAAAATAAGGCTTCCATTGAATTTAACACAACTATAAGGGGCATTATAGAATATCAAGAATTGAGAAATGAGGCTGAACAACTAGAAATTAAGATTGTGCCTAAAAAGGATTCTAATGAACTGAGGATATAGTTGGAAGATGGTAAAACATATCTAAAAATTCGCATGAAATATGATGGACATCAAGAGGAGACAAGGGGAACACTAGGACTATAAAATAATGGAAATATGCCACAAACAAAATTTGTATTTTCCTCCTCTAATGTTAAGTCAGAGCATCCATAGTAGAACTTATAACTCTGGCAACAAGAAATGATTGATTAGATTCAAAATCTTCAAACAAATTTCATGAAGATGTCCCAAGAGAATGGAAAATTAGTTAAGATGCATGAGAAACCTATATCTGAGAGAAATATATTAGTGAATTTGTGGAATAATGTATCATATTCTTTGGAGCATGCTGAGAATATATGGCTTTTGAAATGAGATAGGTTCCACAACATTTCCAGAAGTCTTTGTATTGTATAGGGGAGCCCCCTTTGCTCTTTTATCCCAAAAGAAACTGAAGTTCTTGAGGAAATGAAGAAAAAAGGATAGGAAAATGACATTTAGATTTCTGAAAGTCATCATGGTATATTTTTTACCCACAAGGGAGGTACAGTGGATGTTTAGGAGTAGTCTGACTTTTGGAGAAACATGGATGACAATTTAGTCTCTGATAGATTATTTAGCTTGTTAACAAATGAAGCGCGTGAACTACAATTGAAAATGAAGGAAATGGCAGGTGAATATGAGAAACTACTAGTAATATTTGAGGAAAATGAAAATGATAATTATAAAATTAGGAAACTATTAGAGAAAACTAGTTAAGGACTGGAAAATTCCACACAGGAGAGGACACTTTTCTTGAGGGAGATAGAGGATGTTAAGTCCAAGCTATATAACTTGATAGATAGTAGTGAAGATATGGTCGATGGAAATAAGATATTTTTTCAACAAATGGATGCATTAAACATAATTAAGGACTCGTCAAATAATGTTGATGCTCATTTTACAATAAACCAATCTGATGAACTTCAGCCATTGACAATTGAAAACAAGTTAGGCACAGATGTGGGGAACTGAGAGGAAACAATCAAAATGGATGTTTCTATAAAAATATATGAAAGTTTGATCCACTTTTTCCTACAATTAAAACAAGAACCCATCATACTAATACTAAAATTCTCTAATAAATGCATAAATCAATATAGATATATTTTAACCTAGATCTTTTATACATTGATCGGTTGTTTTCTTATTTTCTTTAAATCCCTCTCAATTCTTAATAAATATTGGACTAAAATAGATATATTTTAATACGTATATCCACCCCCTTAATGAAGCACTAGAACCCAAGTAGGTGGTACCAAAATAGTCCTATCACTACATTATGTCCTCCCTAAAAACAAGCATTGTTCAATTTTATCTTTGAATGGGCAGACACTTGATAAGTGGTGGAAGTTCCATGGTAATACACCCAAACATAGATGAAGTGATTTGATCATCATAAGCAACAACTAGCTGATTTAGAGTTCTTAATGAAATACATGAAAACTCAATTTTAACACCATAAGCAACAACTAGGTGACTCAGAGTCCTCAACGAAGTTCTCCTTAATGCATGTGACAACTAAACTCAAATAGGAGAGCTAGAAATAATAGCAAATGCCTAACACAATGATCAATAATGAATAGTGATTACGTGTGTTTATGAAATCCCAAAATTTGGGACGTTAGCATTATGTCTTATTATTATCATGTATGCAAGTGATTGTGGTCATGAAAAGAAAAAATAATCGGAAGTAGTTTTAAGGTACAATAAAATTATTATATGGCTAAATTTTAAAAAGGAATCATATATAATCGTATTTTAGCATAAACTAAACTCTTCGTATTAATTTTGTGTGTTTATATTCAATGTCTCTTGCCTAATAATGCAATCTAAGGTACTTCTATATATTTCGTAGTAAGAGATGCAAAAACATAAAAATGAACATGTGTTATTGTTGTTTAAATCATGTCTACAGATGACAATGGTCATATATGGCAATTATGTTTACTTAAACCAACTAAATTACATTGTTGCTTCTTACATTATGTGAAATGAGCTATATATGTTATGTAAAAAGTTATAAGGGGATACCATACTAAAAATGCAATAAGTTGGGGTTGTCAATTACATTTAAAGTATTGTGGAGATTTCCTATATACTAGAGTTGCTTAAAAGTGTAGTTTTTACATATTTTCTAGAGAGGGAGGAATAAAATCTAGAGTGGGGTGATAAAGTATAGAAGCCATGCCCTACATGGGTGCATTTTCAAACCATTTTTTATTAAAAATAGTTTGGTAAAATGGTAAAAGTTATTATGATCAGGTACGATAGTTTTGTTGAGAGATTTCTTATTATTTGGATGTGATGTGAAATGCATCAAGCTATGGGTAGAGATAATGTAACCCTTGAGTGATTTAGTTGAATATTAGTATTCTCAAAATAATAATGAAACTAATTTATAGTGGAAATGGGTAGCATGCATAGATATATGTTTGTATTTGTCAAGTACATGACCTATGGTACGAGTGAAAAGGAAATATATTCTAAATATCATAATGCTCTAGAAAAAATTATAGTTGTTTGGAAACTACAAAGATGAATGTTTGGAGACTAGTTTCCTCTAAGGAATACATACTTTTAACTATGTATTTTATTTCTCAACTTCTAGGATAATTTATTTAATAAATATTTAGTCTTCAACTATTGTATCAAACAATGACATAAGTTTGGAGAAAATATATCAAAAGATATAAGAAAAAGGTAAAAAAGTCTTTAAAATCACAGAAACTATTTCAACAAAAAAGCCTTTATATGAAAAAATTTGAAAAAATAGATCAAGCAACAAAATAAGATATATTGTTTTAGTACTTATATGATTACAGAAGAAAATTGATAATTCTCCATAAGATTTGTTTTCAAAATCTGCAAAACCTTATAATCAAAAAAATTAAATACAGTAAAATGTACATATACAATAAATTTGTATATGTATTACCTTTAGTTTCTTTCGGATGTTACAAATGCATAAATAGAAATACAAGAATTAAAAGGAACATATTTACAATTTAAATTTACAAATTAGGTTTGACGTGATCTTGAACTTGAGTTGTAAATCACATTAAATTAGGGTAGAGTTTAACTTATAGATGAAATGGATTTTTTTTACCCCTGATGCCTTTTTGTAATCGACATTATGGTGAACTATGATCCACTCTTTTAATGGTTGATCAAGCCATTTCTTTTAGATAATTGAGGGAGGGAATATTGAAATGAATATATATGGGTTCCTTTCAAAAAATAGTTCGATGTTATTTTGTTCACATCCTCTTATTCTATCATCTGTATTAGCAATGGTTTTTTTTTGTCTATTTCAATGTTTCTATATGTCAATGTTTGGATTTGGCTTTGTATGACTAGAATGGTTCTTTCATGCAGTTTTCTTTCAATTTTTGAAATTGTGATACAACTTGGGATAAATATACTACTGACTAGACAACTCATTTATGATTAGTGTGAGTTTATATTCATGCGTATGGTGATATATCTTTTGAAAGTTTCAGATCAATAAGCATGAAAAATGATGGTTTTCAGGCTAAGTGTTATTTCTTTGATATTTTTATCAGGGTTTTATGGGTGATTTGGCATTCTCGTCATAGATTTTTATCCTGATTTGCACCAATTGTCTCAAACTGACTACTAATGGACACTCATATATGACAACAATTAATTTATTTGTACCATACATCTTAGCTTTCAATGTTTGATTTAATCCCTTGGGGTTTGAAGGTTACTAGGAGCTTGTTGTTTCATTGTTCTTGTTCATACTTTTCACATTGCTAGACAAGTAAGGGTTTGCTTACCGACTCGTTGTGCATTTTTCCTTTATGTTTCAACTTAATTCCTGGATGAAGCCCTCTTAGTTTCTAATAATGGAACCCCTTATCGAGTTTAAATCCATTAGAGTCGAGATAATAGAGGCATATGACGAATGCGCGAAATTGTTCCACAAGGTTAACTAGTGGGAATTCCTTCAGTTGGTTTAGTGTTATAATAAAGGGGTTATCAAGTATTTTTCGTATTTCTTTTGATATGAAGAAGTCTCCAGTGGGTTATCTAGAGATGGTTGTAGATATTGATTTCAATGAAGCATCTACTCATCTCTCCTTTGAGAGAGAGAAATGGTCATAAAATTTTCAATGTCTGACATTCCCTAGAACCAAATTATCATGAGTAAATATCGTGAATATCATGTGAAAGATATGCCAATTTCCTACTTATAATCTAAATGGCGTAATTTATTGCTTTTGTTGCATCAGTATGTTACTTATGAAGGGTCACATCGTCTAGCTTTTAGTTATCATGAAAGGTTTTTAATGGCATTTCTCATCCATAAACATAATTTTCTCTTTTTATCTATATAAAATCCTAACTAAAATATCATGCGCAAACCAGTCACATCGTAAGAACTCTGAAATATCACTCTTTCGTCATAGTTTCATGTATATTCTAGTGAGACACCATTTCCAAAAATAGAGGGGTTGAATATGATCATTTCCTAGATCGGAGTGGTTTTTAAAATCCCCAATTACATGAGTATTTTAATTCCTCATGTATTTATGTGCATAACCCTTCGTTCGATAGTCTTGTCCAACCACCATATCATCATTCATTATATACCGATTGTGAAGAATCATTTCATGAAGGAAACCCTTTTGGTTCAAATGATAATAATGTTGAAAACCTCAAACCTATTGGTGTTTGCCTAACTAGAAGCATCACCAAGGGTACTATTGTCTCTCATATGGAATTGAAATAGGAATTTAATGATAAAAGAGAAGTTAAGATTAAATAAATTCATAACAAAACTATGGATCTAAAGTTAAGATTAAACAAATTCAGAGAAAAATATCTCGAGAAAGGAAAGAAAAACATTACAATACTCCTAAAAATGATGACGTTATCCATATAAAGGCTCATCTTGAAACCTTTCCAAAACAAAATCAGCCATATGCCCAATATAATTTTTTATTTTTTTGTTCATCTCGCTTGTTGTGATGACATTCCTCCAAGAAACATCCATTCGAATGAGCCTAAATTAAGAACATTTATTTATCAAGACATGCACAAACTTGACCTCTCTCTTTGCCATGATATCAATTCATTATGTTAAGACTTTAATATTTGGTGAATGTGGTAATGCACATAAAATAACCAATCCATGATTCTAACTTATTCTTTTTTAAGTACATGATTGATACCCTCCCCAACTACCATTTCCAACGGTCAAATTGATATATTTGAATATTTGTTAAGAAAATAGTTAACTAGGATTGTTTTATACATTTGTTTACTTATATTTGTGGGACTAAGAATACGATATTAATAAAAATTCACAAGTTAGGGTTGGTTATGGGTTATTTATATATCCTTGTAATTTAGTTAATATGATTGAAGTGATAGAATAAAGGGACACAAATAAGAATGTATATTTGGTAAATTAGATTCAAGTTATTCGAACATTGGAGACCAAGAATTATGACTCCAATGGAGATAAGTATAGGTAATGCCAACCAATAACCGAGATTTCCATGGAATAAAGGATCATATCCAAATTCGAAATTTGCAAGCTTTAATAGTAAATTTATAAATTACTAGTCAAACCATGTCAAGCTAGTGCAAGCTCATATATGAATATCAAAATAAAAGAGTAACGACAATAATGGAGCACCACAAATGTTTTATTTTGACTTTGTCAAGCCAACCTATTGGGTGGTAAAAGAATTATTTTGTATTTTTCAGATTGGCCATTACTAGGTCTACTGTGATGATTTATAGCATTATTCCTGTAAGGCAGAGAATAATGCTAATCATGGGACTAGTAAAATGAGCTTCATTGTTATTGGGTCATAGTAAAGGGCGTGACCTAATTACTTAATGTCTAATTTGCAAATATGTCATCAATACATTTTAGTGGCTTTTAGATAAAACCTTGATGCTCGAGGATTCATGGTACAACTTCAAAATTAAATCTAAGATATGTTTCAGTACAACAACAAACTTAAATATCATATATGTTTGCTAATTGTAAGTCCTAGAATATGTCCCAATGAGGTACTATGGATGACTGAATAAAATCTTTGGGAATACCTTCAGGATAGCTTGGAACCTCTACTAGTCAAATCTAGGTTGAAGGTGTGAGAGATAAGAAATATGGGTGATTAATTTTGTAGACACATCAGATCTATTGGGAGGGTTTCTACCAATCAGGATGCATTTAATGAACAAACTGTGAATGAATTGTTTAAGTGGAGGGAGCAACAAATTGATTGATCACAAATATTTGGATTAATGGGATGGATGTGAATGTCAGGAGGATAGTCTATAGACTGAACTTAGCCGATAATCAAATTTATGGAGACCTATATGGAAAAATAAAGAGATTCCATTGTGCACTAACATAATATATGATCAGTGGGAAATGCTACATCTTTGTCTTTAATTTTTATCTCAAATGTGATTTAGGAAGACAACTCTAGAAAGAGATCTCAAGAACATTGGAATGATTGTGAAAAATGCCTAGAGTTGGTTACAAGCAGATATGGTCACAAAACTAAAGTCAATTTGTAATTTAAGATTAATTTTGAAAGGTGTTAATCTACAAGATTTAGGGAGTCTGTCACCTAGTTTCAAACTAATTGAAGTTTCTACATATTTATTGTAATGGGAAATACTAAACACCATGCAGTAAGCTAATGATTGGCTCATTATATTTACATCTAGCTCATTGGATGAGGCTAAAGTGAGTTACTTTCTCATCAAATTATCCTTCATTAAAGGGTAGATAATGGAATTTTCTAAAATGAAAGATGGGCAAAGATACGTAATTCTTGTTTGTGCATATTGTTGATGTCATATCTGTTTTCCAAGTGAGGTTGTGTAGTTTAAATCCTCCTTTTCACCTCAGAATTCCACCATTTGTGTATGACCTCAAAAAAATAGAGAGGAGAGGTGGTTGATGGAGGGTTTTTGGAATTATTCATACTTTCTTTTGTACTTTCACAACTCATCAACTAGGCAGAGAAATCAATATTGATAAAGGGATTTTGTAATTCTTCCTACATGCTTTTGAACTTGTGATAAGCGATTAATTGGACAAATCCATAAATACTAATACTAGTGAATCTCCCTCCTTATGTTTAAGTTAATAGTGTAACAAAGATGTTTCCATGAATTATTAATACGAATTTCACATAGAAATAGAGCCTAATCCCTCTTGTGTAAGGATGAACATAACTTATCATGGTGATTATCAAATCATGCATGTCCGTTAACCTTATGGACTATCCATTATGCTTTTCCTTATTATGAACATCATTAACCATCCATTATTGGGTCTAAGATGATAAATACAACACAGAAGGCACTTCTAGATGATATAACACAAAGAACTATAAAGAAGAAATTATATCAAGGAGAGACTAAACTAACACTACATGTGAGTTAAAATATACTGAAATTGTATTGCTGGCATGGACAACCCACAACTAATAAACCTAAGCTTCCACAAGAAAGGGATGATGTCAAGGAAACATAGTACCTATTGAATGCCCACTATTCACAATGAGTCGATAAAGGGAATATACAACATCATATAATTATGAAAATGAAAACTTTAGCCTCTTTTATGTTCACTATTCATAGTGATTCAGTTGAGGGCCCATCCCTAGATTTGTATGCTCGCATCCTAAGTAGTCTAGTTTGGCCTTCCTTAGAACCGATCATTGGAAATGCCAAAAAGTAAGAGCAACACCTTTTCGAAAATAAAGTTTTCCTCATCTAAGATCTTATGGTAGTTAGTTTAGGTAATGGGCTAAATCTAAGGTTTCCTCTTAGTAGAAGAATAGGCACTTATAATGCATATTTGAAGCACTATTTTAGGCTAATCAATCCTAATGCGTCAGTATCGAGAAAAGGAGGGCAGATCTAAGAAGTTTGATTGGATTAGAGACAACCTCTTTGCCTTCCCCTATGAGAATAAAGGTGGCAATGAAGGGTAAACACACAATAAAAAGGGGCTTTTTGTGCACTTTTGAATAATAATATCATTGAAACACTTGGACCAGTTAGTGTTCGCTTACCTAAAAGCATGACCAAGGGTACTACTATCTTTCATATAGAACTAAAATAGTAATTTCATGATAAAAGGGAGGTGAAGTCCTCCAGGGTGAGTCTTCGGCCTAGAATTGTACGTAAATAACCTACACATGAAGAGGAGATTATCAATCACAGCAAAACCCTCAATCTAAAGTTAAGATTAAAAAAATTTGGAGGAAAAAATCCCGAACAACGCGAAATAGACATTAGAATACTCCTAGAAACAATGAGTTTGTCCATATCCAAGCTTATCCTGAAATATTTCCAAAAGGAAATAGGCCACCTGAAATATTTCCAAAAAGAAATAGGCCATGAGTCCAAGTTAACTTAAGATTTGTGTATGTAGCTTATTGTGATGACACTCCTTCAAGTAACATGCATTTGAATGAGCCTCCTCAAAGATTCCACCTTAAATTCCACTCCTCAAAGATTCCACCTTAAATTCAAATTCAAATTCAAATGCAAGCCCATTTCAAATTTGTGTGAAAATTCCAAATTTTCACCGACGTGGATAGATGACGTGGATGTGAAGAGAATTTCTCAAAAAAGATCTCAATCTTTTACCTAGGTCCCTTGCACGAGAATTTCAAGAAAGGCATCTCAGGATTTTTTTTTCCTCGTAGACGTTGATCCGCCGCTCCATTAACGGATCACAACTTTTTTTGAAATACACGAGGGATGGCCTGGGTGGATTCAAACGAATAGTTAGCAGTTCTTTTGTATTTGCAGCGAAATTTTTTATTTGTTTGGAAGTGTTTTCTCTTGTGTATGTCAATGTTTGTGTGGCTGTGACTCTCTGTCGGTTCCTCTCTAAATTGCCTCTGTGTTGTCTGTCTGTCGGTTCCTCTCTAAATTGCCTCTGTGTTGTGCCAAATTCCTGGGTTTATTGGGTGTCGATTATTTGATTCAGTTTTCCTGTGTATGTTTTTCCTCTTGTTTTTATTTGTTTTGCAGTGTAGTGTATCTTCTTTCTTTGTAATCTTGTTTCGTTCGTTCTTGGTAATCTTGTTTCGTCCTTTGTTTTCACTGGCTTGCTGATTGGTTTGGTTTACTTCCTGATGTTTTCTTCGGATTGGGTATCAAGATTGAACATTCTAATTTCCTCTTTTATACACATAAAAAACTTAAAAGTGTCGATGATGCGCAGATCTGTTGCGCCAGAGAGATAGGAAATCCTTGTCAGGTTTGCCAATGGATCGATTTAAGAAGGTTCCGCTGGCGAATTTCAGGTACTTTCGATTTTTCAGGGTTTTTCTGAATAGTCCATTAAATTAAATTAGAGTAGCTTTTGGTATACCTGTGAATTTATTTGACATAATACGCATGAACGAACGAAATTTTCTTGTGAGTACTCAACTTTTTAAGGGCTTTTTGTGAAGATATTTTCATATTATCATAAATTTAGATTAAAAAAATTGTCACGGTATTTATTCTTCATTTAGTTTTCAAGGGTCTTTTACAAAATTTGTGAACAAAAAGTTTACGTTGATCATATATTTGACGAAAACATGGTCTAAGATATTTATGTCTCTGCCTTCTACTGCGACATTTATATAGCGGTTCCTCTCTTACTGATGCCTCCACTTATAGCATATGATCATATTTTGCGTTCCCTTGTAAGTTTTGATCATTTCCTGTTCTCACTTATTTTCGCCCTTTTTGAGAATGAGCGGAAAGTTTTTAACTCTCAGATTATCCCACCGTATTTCCCGGCTGCAATCATGTGCCCGTTAATTATGCTCATGGTTTGATCTCTGAATGCATGCATGCAGGAGTTAGTTATTATTTAAATTTGGTTGGCTGAGGGTTTTACCAGTTGGCCAAATTAATATTGATATGCGACGATTGAATTCCCTGAATTCCAGGAAGCGTTGCTACTTTCTCTGCAGGAAAAGCTTTCGCCGGTCGCCGGGTATAAACTGTGTCGACCCAAGCTCTGCAGACCATCAGTCCCTGTTTTCCGATCACATAGTAAAATATTTGTAGTATTAAATTTAGAGGTCAAGAAATGGGCTGGCGCCAGATGTATGAATTCCACTTACCCGAAGCAACCAGTAGCGACAAATAGGTATAAATTAGTTTTACGCCAAACGACCCAGATCAATATGTATGATTTTGATTACCGGAAACCACGAATAGAAATAAGTACCATTATGTTGACCGTGAACCCTGAGCACATATCCATGATGGTTTTCACAAAATGAATGAGAGATGATGAAATTAGTAGTCACCGTCCTTTCCTTTCCTCGCCTTCCTTTAGCATTAAAAGGTACGAAATAGTTGCTTCTCACGATCACCATCGACTGCCTTCTTAAGAAGATCCAATGCCTCTTGGGGAAGACTTTAAATAGCGTACAATTCGCGTTTTACTTCACTTATTTTCAGGGAAGACTTCCAATAGGCTAGAATTCTCGTTTTGTTTTACTTATTTTTAGGAAAGACTTCCAATACGATAGAGTAAATATTTAATTTATTCAATTAAAAAATTATATTCAATTATTTAATTTTTACAAATTGGATGATATAAAACAATTTATTTATGAGAATAATTGTTTTATTTTTATAAGACATGTGAAATGGATGTTTTTATTTATTTAAATGTGAAAAGAGGCTTAATTTTTTTTTTAACTGAAAACATTTTTCTTTCTTTAAGTGATATGGTGGTTGTGTTTTTGCTAATTAGATAATAGGTTGTTGACATTTTTTGCAAGTTTAATTTGTATATAATTATTTCTTAGATGATATAATGATTGTCTTAAATAATATGATGATTATTGATTTCCAATTCATAAGAGCTTTTTGTTTGCTACATGATGTGGATTATACATGTTAAATGATATCATTATGTTTTTATTTGTTAAATGACATGCTAAATTAGGTTGTTTGATGATATGATGGTGATAATGAGAGCGAGAGAGATAACGAGCATAAGGGGCGACAGAGAGAGGGAGTGGGGCTAGGGTACCATAGCGGGAGAGAGAGAG
>APFE031637265.1:0-12847 GCA_000404065.3 Pinus taeda
GATAGGAGGTCTCATCATGAGCTAGCCTACCCTGATCATAGGACCTAGTGAAGTCACATTACCACTTCTGGTCACCAGACTATGGTAATCACCATCAGTCTTGAGAATGGTGGACAAGAGGTTTCATCACGAGCCAACTTGTTCAGTTTATTAGTTCCCGTGAATGGAATTGTTATTAACTGTTTACCACACTAGAACAATGGCCTTTTGTAGGGATTTAAAAAATCGAAATAAAATTATAAGTTATGAATTTATTTCAAATATATCAGATGTTGACATCTTAAAGGGTTAAAATGCAACCCTGTCGAGGCTATGGATTCCTACTGGCAGCAATGGACATGCCTATGGTGTTAAATCTATTTTAAATACTATAATCTAGTTAGCTATCTAGAACCTAACATTTTTATTATCCTTCTTTATTAACTCTTATTTGTTTTCTCCATGTGATACTCCTTAATCGAGCATAGTTTCCAAACATTCATTATTTCTAAATATCCTCATGCCTTTATTCCTTTTAACAATATTGTTTTGGGTATTGTAATGGTTTTCATCATTATTACACTTTATGGTTGATGATCGACCTAATGATTGCTTGGCATGTTACAAATATTTCTCACCCTCTGCCACCATTTTTTATGACAGTCCTCCCATGCTTACTTAATATGCCCTTATCCTCTAATCATGAAAAAATCTTGTCAACCCATAAAAAATTTGATCGATGGCCACGGAAGACCCTAAAATTATATTGGGGGGTGTGAAGGTGTTGTTGCATGTTATGTTCACTAAATTTCTTAGAAGGTATCGTTACATATTATGTTGGCTGAACTTTCATATTATGCATAACGTTTCTATCTTTCAACTATGTTGTTTCCATTTGAAAAATGGTCATTTTTGAATAACTAAGATGAGAGGCCATTTAGTATGCCATGAACCAACCCAATTACAGGCCATAGTGGAGGCACAAAGCATTTTGAATTGGGTAGGATGGATGAAATATTTTGGACATTTGTAGTGTTTGATAGTGAAGTTGCACTCGAATTCATGTAGAATTTAAATGAAGGGTCACAATGGTAAGGAATGTGAAGATACAGGTAAGAAAAGAGATAACAGTTGAGGTAACATGCCTCTTGTTAGAAGGGGATAAGTGGTATGAAGTGCACACCTCACTACAGAATGCGTCCCTTCTGTTTTCAAACCCTGGAGAAAAATTAGTCAAGAAAGGGAAAGGGTAAAACCCCAGTTTTCTTCCATACCTTTGGAAAGAGTTAGAAGGATTTACTTAGAGGTACATCACTTGTGATAGAAGGTATGACATAGTGCGAGGTCTTCAACTCAGGTTAATGGCGTTTTTGAGACAAAAGGTAGTTCTGAACCTTCATTATTTTCTGCATACACTATTGCATGAAAAAACTGGTAGATTAAGGAAGTCTAAAGACCAAGCTTCAGTTGTTAGTCATCATATGCTCATTAAACTTCTGGTTGCGAGGATTTTGAATCAAATTTAACAGAGTTAGGATGGATTTTTAGGAAACCCTAGGGGTGAACAAGAAATTCCCTTAGGAGGTGAAGCAATTGTTGAAATGCCTAGAAATCTTTCACCTCATAATGATCAAGTAAGAAGATACTATGAGACTAATCAAAACAAAACCCCAATGACAAGAGATCCTTCACAAGAATCCACATAACCTAAAAATACCACTCCTTAGAAACTTAGTCGAGGAAATAAGTGAGTAACATCCTTCTTGGCTTCTTTTCATAAAAGGAGGAGAAGGTAACCCAAATTAGTTAAAATTCAGTACGGACAAAGTTCGTCAAACCCCCTTAAGTAGTCAGTAACAAAACAATTAATTCAAGAATTCTCTGATGAGGAAGGGTCACAACTGAGAACCCCTAAACAGAATACGAATCAGGATTCATCAGTTCAAGGGAAAAAAATGTAAGCTAAGAATAATAAGAAATAGATGTTGCCCAGGAATTAGAAGGATTCAAAAATATATTGGAAATAATACATTTAGGGGAGACAATGGAAGACCTTGCAAATCTTTTAGGTATTTTTCCTAACTCCATTCAGAATGCCTTGCCTAATTCTCTAGTTGTAACTATTTCTATTGAGTCCATGGTCACCATCATTCTAGAGCCTTCAGATGATTCTAAACATATTAGTACTCAAGAAAATTTTGGGGACTTCGTTGCCATTGTATTGGAACCCTCTTCTCTACAAGACACAGCTCCATAATTTCCTTGTGGAGATCTGATTAATGGGAACCATAAACTTACTTTTTCTCCATTGAGTGGACTGCATATTGACCCTCTTGTTAATAATTGCTCAGAACTTGTGATTGGTAGAGTGCCAATAGAAGTTGGCAACTCACCCATCGACTCTCTAATGGGTGATTCTACCCAAAGGAATGGTTCTAAAGGTTATGAAGTAACAACCTCTATTTCCCCTCCTCTTATTTTAATTGTGCTCGCTAGAGGCTTCTCTCGAAGAACTAAAGGTACCAATGTCGTGAAGGATAAGGTAAAAATCAAACTTCTCAAGGAATTTATTGTACTAAGGAGAGAAAATGACATACTACAAAGGAAAGTGAAAAAGATGAGAAGGCAGTTTAAAACTAGCAAGGAGTTTCATGAAGGTGGTGGAAATAAAATTTTAGAGCAACTTGGGATTGCTGATAGGAGGAAAGAAGCCCAGATTGTTGAAACTCAAACTAGTTTTGTACTTGTCTCCATTAAAGTAGGTGTTTAAACTGATTTTGTCATTGTTTCTACTAAAGAAGGGACCGAAACTGATTCAGTATCCATTTTTATTAAACAAGAGGTTTAGATTGATCCTCCACCTATTTTTACTGAAGCTAAGACTCAAGGAGTTTCATGAAGGTGTTGGAAATAAAATTTTAGAGCAACTTGGGATTGTTGATAGGAAGAAAAAAGCCCAGATTGTTGAAACTCAAACTATTCATTACTTTCTCATTAAAGTAGTGTTACAACTGATTTTGTCATTGGTTTCTACAATAAGAAGGACCGAAAGACTTCAGCATCCATTTTAATATTTAAAACAAGATTAGATTGATCCTCCACTATTTTACTGAATCTAACTCAAACTGAACCTTACCACTTGTTTCTATTGAGAGAGGAGAAAAATGATTGTGCTCCATATTACCCCATTAGATTGTAAGTGCTTACAACTAATTACTAAATAAACCATGCAGAAATAAAGAAGACTATACTAGATATCAGGGGAAGTAGTACCTTAGAGAGAATACCCAAAACTGCTCCAACAGTTCTAGGCACTAACCACGAAAGAGGATGAAGCACATGCAAAATTAAGAGCTGCCAAAAGAAAATTTAGGCCTTGAAGGAGCATATTTGTAATATCATAGAATAGAGAGATAAAATTTGTTCTATCTAATCTCATGCCATAGCAGGTAGATCTCCAACACAAAACTATGGTTTATTTTTAGTTGAACAATATTTGTTGCTCAAATCCAATGACATACAATGTGGCAAACCATATGTTTTCAACAATGTGCTGGATTTCATCAATTCTTTCCATAAGCAAGATGAATAAGCAAAGTATCTCTTGTGTGAACTCTACATGCAAAACTATATTATGGAAGAACATGTAAATGAAAACATTGTCCCATTCATCGAAGATGTCCAATTCCAGGCTTTTATATTGTTTGCATTAAACTAGATAATGTGGGGAAAATCCTATCACGCTTTTTAGTGAAGAGAGGATAATATTGATCTTTGGGTTAGGAGTGAGTCAAAAAATCCATTCACTACAGTTCTCTACCATAACGCATTTATAGAGAATCCCGATGTTTCTCCCTTACCTAGGAAAATTCATAATGATGTGTTACACTCAAGGTGAGAACAACTAGAAGAAATAAGAGATGAAGTTATCTGTGAAACAAGATGAGATGGCAAGTGACATATAGAGAAATAAAAAACATGGAACCTTTTGGTTTATATAATTTCCAACAAGTTATGTGTAGAGTGCAATATTATGTTAATATTGTGATGGATTTTGGGATCAAATGGATGGGATACAGGTACAGGTGTCCAATAATTTGGTGTCCCCAACCTTACTAAAAATATGATTATGAACTGTGAGAGGCAAGTAAGTATGCGGCCTTCTAGGAAATCAAGATTAGGAGTGGGTTCAGGATTAGAGGAGAAGAGCCCTATGAATCCTACCCGTTATTTTCCTTACATGTTAATCATTTATTTACATGAGGACATGCAAAATTTTCAATTGGGGGGGTGATGTTTGGTCCCACAATTGTTAGGATTTAGCTATCCCATTTCTTATTTTTAATATTGTTTTCTTATCTTTTTCTTACATTTACAATATATTAACTTGCATAATATAGGTTTTAGAAGGGATTAATTTACTCGTCATTTCACCTTTCTAAAAAACTATGTCAGTTGCAAAAGAATTATTTTCTTATGATTGAATAATTATTATGAATAGGGGTTTTGTGATAGCTAGAACTTGATGTTGTTTCCGGATCTATTCGTCATGAAATCAGATAGCACGATGCTATCTCAACTAACTATAGCAAAAAGTGAGACCTATTCTTATATGAGAGATATTTTTTTGGGAAAATCCCTTGGTTCTCTCATTTGGGAAATATTAAGGCTCTTTTGTAACTGAAAATGAGCATCTTGAGAATATTTAGATTCTTAAAATTTCTCTTTGTTAAAAGATTTTTTGTTTTTATAATTTTTGGTTGTGGTATAAACATGAGGACTTATGTCCTGAATGAGAGATGTTTGGATGTAATATTTTGTATACATTTGATAAACCCACTAAAGCATTGTAATCATTCTTTTAGAATATAATGCAAGTTTATGTTGTTAAGAGTTAATTTATTGTTCTGATTTCTCCTACGAGGTAGTCTAATTCCAGTGGTCCGAGTTCTCCCTTGGAAGAGGCGTTGTCTTCATTTGTATCACTTTCCATTTTATCATTATATGCCAATCATATACCTATTATATTAATTGCAAAATCGAGTGCTTCATTTTGAGTAGAGGCAATATCGATAGTCGTAACATCAGTTTGCGAGGATTTCTCTTTAGATAAGCCAATTTACTATTGTTCCTTGAAGGTTATCACTAGATCATTGATGTTTCCACATAGGTTGAGTTTATTTTCCTGTTATCTATTCTTTTATATTACGAATAGTATAGTTTCTTAATGTTGTTCCTTCAATTCTATGATTTTTGTTTCTTAAGTAGCAATTTAGCATCCAACAAATTTCCTTGTCGTTTCATGTAAAGAATAAAATTAGAATTCGATATTTTTGAATGATTTATAGGAGGTATAGTTTATGTGAAAGTTAGATCTTTTAAATGTGAGTTCCAAGTTAATATTTGATTCCTCCATTGTAGTTACTTTGGTTGTTGTTAGAGAATTAGTTATTGTTAGTTTCACCATTCCCTCTTGCATATACCTTGCAAACAACCTTCAAATAATTAGACAAAACCTCGAGTTGACAAATTAAATTTCCGTAGTTAGTTGCTTCCTTAAAACAATTAATTTCCCGAACAATGGTGACAAAAGGTATGCAAAAAGGATGACTATAAAGGCTTCTAGAAGGTGAAAATGGTCAAAACTATAACAAAGTGATAAAGAGGTGTTTACTATTTGGCGCATCAAGGTGCATGAACATGTGTGCAACAAATATCCTTCATGGGGAAAATGGGTCTCTCATGAGGGGCACATCCTATTATCACATGTGAAAAAAGTGTGGAAAGGTGTGTGTGAACTAGGTCAACAAATAATTGTTTTCCATAGTTGGAGTTAGAGTAGGTTCCTCCAACAAACTTCATAGAAAAGTGTGCAAAGTTCCAAATAGATGGGGCACATCCTATCATCACATGCATGATGTATAGTGTATCTTGGGATTTTCAACAACTTCCCAAAAATCTAAAATTGTTTCCTCCAATGTACAATCATCTCATTTCATCAAATTTGAAATGAATTTATCCAAATAATCATAAAATATTTTCCAAGGTGGTTACGCTCAGTACTTGTATAGGTGGGAAAGCTAAGAAGCATGTGGGAAATATAAAAACATAAAACATTATCCTCAATTTGAAACCATCTCAACCACATTAATTTTTATCAAGTCAACTCCCTAGTGAAATAATTCAATGTGATTACAATTCTTCAAATAATGTGCAAATACCATATCTTGGTTTACAAAACCATTATTTAATTTACCAAAACCATGTGCACAAAAAGGTACATTCTAGAGAAGTGTACCCTCCTTTCCCAAAATAGTGAAATAGTACATGCATGCATTTGAAGAGTGCTCCATCAAGTTTTAATCATCCTCAATATATTATTCTTAGTGTTCAAGGATGCTAATTGAAGCATGGTACTTAAAATATATATTCAACTAGCCATAATAATGATTAAATAATCCTTGATATGTGTGCACAAAATCTAATTCTCTTATATAACCATACTCTACCTTCCAAATAATAATTGGAAAAATTAAATCATCATGAACATGTGTGTTAATGAGGGGGTTCACTCCACGAAAGTGTTATACCATGTATAAAAGTTATATCTTCCTAGTAAAGTTTCATTTTGCTAGTAAAACATTACCATGATAACAACAAAATAAAAGTTCCACCTAGGCTTGAACACGTACACCACCGCCAATGCATTGACATATCATATACATCAACCAACTATAGAAAATTCTATATCATCAAGGGAAAATGTAATAACCCCTCCATATCCCACTCAATCTCCCTTCTAAATCAAACTTAGGATAAGTACATCAATGAGGATACTAAATTCATCAAACACCTTCCCCCTCAGTGATATTTAATATCGCAATGTTATATTACCTAGGAAAGTCACAGAAGGAAACATGCATTACACCACCGCATGAACATCATAAGTAAAGGGGACATTAGAAAGTTTTAACCTCATCTAATCATAAAATATATCCCCGGTCACACATCCAACATAAGAGGATCATGTGGAACAACCCCTCCTAGTGACAAACTAACTTCATAACATCATCATATAAAGTCACTAGAATGCTCTAAAAATAAGATGACGCACAAAATAACAAGCATCTACATCTCAGGAGAGTAATCCAAATGCATAAAAATAGCATCCACAACCATAACGAGATCATTAACCACAATCATCCACTAAGTAAAAGTGATTCCGCTCTAACCCAAAATACCAACTCAACAAAGAAGTAGCATCTTCAAGAAATTAAAGATATTGTGTACCCTAAATCCATCAAAATGGATCTAAGAAACTAGTAGCAAGCTCTACCAATGTGATGAAAATCAATATGTGAAACCCCACACAATATGAGGTGAAACACTACTTATGGTCTTTGAAGGATAAATTACATATGGACTTTTCATTCTTCGTTTTTACTTATATTTCATTTTTATTGACTAAATAGAATCATTTGTGTCATTTGTACCTGTGATTTCATAGTTTCTGTTGTTTTAAGATATTCATATTTTTTAAGAATAAGTATTATATTATGATTTTTATATTTTTATATTAATGCATTTTAAATGAAATCATCCCCCCCTCCCCGCTGGAGGGGGGGGCACATATAATGAAGATTTATACACTCAATATTCGAAGTCATGATGAGACCTAAAAATATAGTGTATATCTTACTATTTAACACTTTTCTAAACTATTTATGGTTTGGTTCACATTTGAAATTACAAAGCATGTTTATCGTTAGTTGATATTATAAGTAAAATTTACATTTTGTGATTGGTTTATTTTCAACATTGTAATAAAATTAAATAATAATATTTTATTTAGCATTTCGTTTTACGAAGTGTGTACTTGTTGATACTTATGATTGGAGTACAACTACTTTTTAACTTTTTCATCATGGAAGAGATGGATGGATATAACCTTTTAAATTGAAACTAGAGATGCGCTTCAAATTTGATCATTGATGGTGGGAAAAGGAGGGTAAAAGTATTTAAGACATAAGTTGAATAAGCAATAATTTCCCTGGTACTTTTGGATACCATGATGAATTGAATTAACCCTTGCATAATAGAGTCTAACAAGATATAAATTACAAGAGTTTGGGACATTCAATGAGGTAGCCAAACTCAATTTTGGCTACTCATGGATATTGGTTCTTAATGAAAATCCAAGTGTAATGCATTCAAATAGGTACTCAAATCATTTATATAAATTCAACTCATCGAGTTGTCACAATGCATGGGCACTACAAGTTGGATTGAACTTGAAGAAAACTACATGTGAATATTAGTAAATAACAAAATTCTACACCAAGGGATTCAATAAGGTATTGATTTTGTTGGTTGAAATTGAACCCACAAAGTTGTACATAAAATTGTAGTAGCAACACCATGAGGGGATTGAAATCCAACAATTTCTCATGGATATGGGTCATTAATCATTGAAACATTCAACGAGGTAACTATATCATAGGTATAAATTCAACCAATGTTGTTGTATTTGAAGTTATAGAGATGCACAACAACCATGGGGGTGATCAAAATCAAGAGCAATTATCTATGATTATGAGTTCTTAATCAAACTATTGAACTACAGTATTTAGCAAGGTATGCACATCATTTGTACTAAATCAACTCTTGGAGTTGTAACATTGCACAGACATTGTAGAGAGATAAAATCTAAGACCAACTACCAAACAATATGGGGATCATTAACTTAAATCCTAGACTATAGCTTTTGCTCTGATACCCACATTATTACTCGAAATTCAAACCATGGAGCTATATGTGCAGTTGTAGGGAGGCATGAACACCATGATGAGATTACTAAGTCCTACATATATGGGTCCTTTTAACCAAAATCCTAGAGCAAGGAATTTGACAAGGTACCCGTGTCACTTGTTGAAATTCGCTCATAGAGTTGTATGTTGAATTGTAGCAATACACAAGTACCATAGGTGGATCAAGCTCAAGGCCAACTCCCTCTAAATATGGATCCTTAATAAACATATCAAACACTTGTTATTCATAGAAATTAACCAAGGAGGAAGTTGTATCAATGAAGAAGCACCATAAAAAAATAATACTTAAAACCAAGTCATTGAATCTTTGTGAATATTATCCCTTAATCAAAATACCAAACAAACCAATAAACAAAATACCCACATCAATCATACAAATTCAACCCATAAGTTTTCATATAAAGTAATAACAATAACATGTTACTGTAAAAATTAAAACTAAAAATAAACTAGAGAAAAATTTTAACCTTAATAAAAATCTTAAATCAATACATTTTAAAAAATATCCATATTATTAATAAAAATTCAATCATAAAATTGTGTAAAATTTAGCAATAAATAACTTTATAGAAATTGGCCAAAAAAATCCCATTCAAAATCAACCAAAAAAAAACCAAATAAATAATAAAAAAATCCCTAACTATAATTTAAACATAATTTTATTATTCCAAAAGAATCAAAAACAAGAAACTAGCATAGGGAAGTCACTAGCTTGTTACTCCCACCAAATATCCAATGAGCGATGTGACGTTAATTTAGTCGGCCAATCTTTATTTGAAATGATTAATGTATGAGTATTTATTTATAGAGCAGTCAGATGTCTCTAATATCACTCACATCACATTGCCCATTAGCGAAGGGAAAGCGCGCATATAGTTTTAAATTGTCAATCAATTTATTTTTTGTCATTTCGTTTGTGTCTGTTCAAGATTGTTAAGCTGTCACCAGTTGTACAACGAGACGATGGAAGCGAGAGGTATAGGCAGAGGCAGAGGCGGCGGGCGAAGATTTTCCCAACCAGAAAGTGGTGGTGGGCCAAGATTTTCCAATGCAGAAAGTGGTTTGGCGATTAAAGATGAAGAGAAAATAAAATTCAATTCCAGCAAATTCAGAGTTTATGATAAAATCTCCCTGCCGGACAAAGTCTCCCCCCCCTTAAGAAAATTGCAGAATTTGAAAATGCAATTAACAACCTTAAGCAACCTGCAACTGAAAGTGTCCAACAAGAAGCAGATATAATTAAGCAATACAAGTGCAAGATAATAGAAGCTTCTCTTAAAAAGCAGAATGAAATACTACAGAAGGAGTTAGAGAGTACCAAGTGTTTGTTGGAAAAGCAAAATCAGAAAGCTGAAAAATGTGTGGCTGAAAATGTTAGACTTAACAAATAAGTTGAGGAGCTGAACATCAAATTTGGAAAGCTGCAGGAAACCCATGACAAAATATTGCATGAAAAGGAAGAACAGAAGATGGAGTTCGATTCACTACACGCAGATTTACAAAATCAACTTTCATCAGTTGCTGCTGCAAAAAAGTTTATGGAAGAAGAAACGAACTCCTTACAAAGTAAAGTTTCATCACTTGCTGCTGCAAAAATGTCTCTGGAAAACGAAAGGAATTCCTTACAATGTGAAGTTTCATCAATTGCAGTTGTAAAATTGTCTCTGGAAAAAGAAACGAACTCTTTACAAAGTGAAGTTTCATCGCTTGCTGCTGCAAAAGTGTCTCTAGAAAAAGAAAAGAACTCCTTACAAAGTGAAATGGATAGAAGATTTTTGGTTTCAGATGAAGAAAAGGTAAATCTTAAGGCCACAGTGAAAGAGTTGGAAACAGCCCTAGATTCTGCGAGAAAGGATCTCGAATCTTCTAGGGCCGTGGAAGAGAAGAAAGAAGGCCATATATTTGATTTACGACATCAGCTGGTTGATTTACGAAATGAAATTTTGGACAATGCAGTGGCAAACACAGGCCTCAAGCAGAAAAACAATGGTTTGATGACTGAAATTAGCAAATGTACAGAAGAAAATGGGCAGCTTCAAGAGAGAATAAAGGAATTAGAAAGTGCCATGAATTGCCTGAAAAAGGATCTTGAATCTAAAGATGTTGAGATCCAAGAGTTGACAGAACGTCAAAAGCTGCCAAATACAAATGGTGGGGTGAGTAGCAGGAAATCACCATTAAATGTGGCGAGTGAATGTAAAACGCAACCAAAGTCGACGTGTGAAAGGCGAGCATGTAAGCAAGTGGTTAAGGAACGAACACCAAAGCAGGTGGCTGCGAAGCAATCATCGAATTCTGGGCCCTCAGAAATACCATGGCGATGAAGGCAACTGTGTTTTCAGACTTACAGGTTTTGTGATTGTAATGTTCGGTTTTTTTTTTCTGTTTCTTTTATTCATTCAAATCATTATATATTATATTATCATTGAATTTGTTAAATATTATATTAATATATCTTTATTATAACACAAAATAATTCAAAATAAAACAAAAGATAAAGAGTATTACAGATTAAATTTAAAAAAAATATTATTATTACGTATAATTATTTTGGGCCAATTGTTTATTAGAAGAAACTCATATATTATATATATATATATAAGATATTTTTTAAATTATAATAATATTATTAATTTATAATATAATGAAAAAAATAAAATGTTTTCATTGTTTTTTTTTCTTTTCTCACAGTAGGAAAATTTATCCAAAAGGGGCAGTTCAATAAAGTCAGGTTGGTTGTTAACCTTATGGCCATTTTTTTATGATTTGTTTATTTAAGAAATCTCATATAAAATTCCACAATCAATAATAGTTTTGGAAACTTGAACTTAGATTGTGTAGATATACTTAATATTATTCTTCCCAGTACTTTGATTAGCTTTAGAGACTTTTTTACTACAATTTTTGGATTCTACAATATCCTATCATATTTTAAAAGTTAGTTTTTTATATCAATATGATATGTAACCCATTCTCAATATTTTATTCAATACTTCATCGCAATGAGTCTTACAGGTTATTAAAATATGCTAAAAAGCTATTTTATATTGTGAGATGTTTATTTTCTATTAAAATTTTAATGTTATAAACCTAATAACCAAAAATATTGAAATTAATTTTGAATGTAAATCAAAATATTGAAATAATTTGATATCAAAGAAATTAAAATAAAAAAAGAGTCCATTACAACCAAATATAACCCAAAAAAAAAAATAATATAAAATTAATTTAATATTTTTTTTCTTAAATATAAAAAGAAAGAATTAAATAAATATGAATTTATTATATAAATTACAACAATAACTATATCTATGACTTAAATTTGTCTATCCAATGGTTTTATGCATTCCTTATTTTTATCCAAATGGCCCCACATTTCTATCTCTTCCCATCATGGAATAATAAATAAATACGATAGGAATGGAACCATTCTTAACTCTATATTTATCTTATTTTAAAGTTGTTTTTTAAATAAAATTTCAGAAATAGACATCATAAAACATTTATATACTTATACATGGAAATTATTACAACAAAATAAAACTATAAAACATTAATATATTTCATCTAAAAACATACAACGCTGAAATTTAAATTTATATATTCATGTACACAATAATGAAACTTTGGTGGTAAACTTGACAACGAAAAATCATTCATAAACTATGACACTCACACAAATCCCATAATCTTTCTCATTGACATTTAGTTTGAGATAAATTGACCTTCCACAAATTGACCTATGTTTTGACCACCATAGTAACAAGTGGAAGTTATATTAGCACTTATTTCTCACACGTGTGGAGCTAATCATATGTAAATTTTAAAAATATTCTAGAGGGTCTAAAACCTTTAGCTTAGTAAGGAGTTGAAGAGTGAAAAGACCCTAAATCAAGTTTTAGATGAATATTAAAAATATGTTAAATATTGAGTCAAAGCATTGCATAAAAAATAATTAGTCATTTTTCATACAACATTGAACACAAGATTTCCATGACTAATCTTTATACAATAGACAAAAGAATGGATAAATTTTTCTT
>APFE031637268.1:13656-32036 GCA_000404065.3 Pinus taeda
AGAGAGAGAGAGAGAGAGAGAGAGAGAGAGAGATGGTTGTAAATACCCCAATGAGTTGTTAAAGGTCCAATAAGAAATATGTTTGTTATGCTTTTCAAATGTATGTTATTGTAAATACCGCATCAAACTATGTTATAAAGTTCCATGGATAGCATGTTTTGGTTTTTAGTAGTTTTTTGGTCATAGGTGTCATAGAACACCGAGGATAGTATTCCCCCCAAGGGATAGGGGTTTGTAGCAACCCTGGGTTAAAGTTTCATCTATAATTGATAATAAAAGAAAAAATAATAAGACCAAGGTCATGGCACACGTATTGCAAGATGAATGTTGGGAAAGCACTATAGGGGGCATCACTTGTGGTTTAATATGGCTAAGGAAATAGGAAAAGAAATTGGAAAAATTAAAGAGGCATTAAATGGAATTTAATTATGAAAATAAAAGAAAATAGGAGAAAAGAGAGATGAAGAGACACAAATTTGCATGCTAAGGAAATTAGAGGAAAAATGAAGGCAAATGAATGATAAAAAGGCATCAAAGAAACAATTCATTGCTTTTGTCATTTTTGGTTTGAATCAGTAGAGAGAGAGAGAGAGAGAGAGAGAGAGAGCTCTAAGAGAAGAAAGCAAGAAAACTAAGGAAATCCAGGGAAGGAAAATAAAAGCAAAGAACAATAAAATGAAGCAAAGGGAAAGCAAGGAAGGTTGGATAAACAACTTCAACAAGGGGATTTTGTAGGTAACATGTTGCATGTGTGATTTCTTAAATGATTTGTGTATGCATGCTACATGTATTTGTTCATTTGGTTCATTTTTTGTCACTGGCATGGTTTTCTTGGTTTGACAGTGGTTTCACCCTTGTCTTTCCATTTCCTGGATAACCATGGTGTGATGGGATTCATTATTGATTAAGATTTGTATTATTGGAAGGTTTTAGATCTTGGTGAGGTGGTCTGAGGAAAATTCCTCAATTAATGGTGAAGGAATTCTGAGCATCCAAGCTTGGTTTGGTTTTGTGATCACGAGGCTAGTTTAGGTTAGATCACGGTAGCATGAGGGTGAAGGTGGTTTAACCTATGGAGTACCTAGTTTTTTATGCCTTGGTTTATCTCATGATATCCCACATTCATGCTTAGAATATGTCGTGAGGATGATGGAATGAAGAGAGATTTGTTTCAGCCCAATCTATGATCGAGTGGTATGTGGAAGTCCTTGACTTGGTTTTATTTTTCATATGTAATTAATAATTGTTCTCATAATGCGATTAATGAGCACATGTAATTGATATTATGTTGATTTTATGGTAGATTTTTTATGGTCCCTATTCTAGTTATATGTCGGTTACAAGCATGCCTCTATAATATGTTCTAGCTATGGCTCTTGTTCCTAATTTGATATGTTAATAAATGATTGATGAATGCATGGGATAAAAAGTGTTATTGAAACTATTATGAGAAGGAATTAGACCTTCTTGGTGGCAAGAAGTTCATATATTTAAGATTAGATATGTATTCATGACCTATAATTACATGTTCACCATATGTTTAACAAAATGTTTAATGTGTGCTAGGAAATCTAGGGAAATTCCTTGTTTCAAGTTTGAATGTTTGGCATTGTTATAACCTTAATCGTGATTATGGAAAGTTGCAGGTAGTTCTAGGCAGTGATATAGGGACTAGTTTGGAAAAGTAGCTCATATCTTGGAACCATAAGCACAAAATTTAACATATTAGATCATAACCACATGGAGGCAGGCTTATTCATGTGGTTGGAGCATCATAACCACATGCATGCAGTGTTGTGGGTGTGGTTATGGTCCTAAGGCAGTGAAAAAGAGTTCCAACTCAGGGATTTGTCACCTGGGGTGGTTTTTTAGCTTCTGAGTGTTCTTTAGCCCCTGAGGAATGTCAGCAAGTCTTCAGTTTTTAGGCCCCACTTTATTTACTAGAATCGGGAGGCTAGGTCATGTCCTAGTAACACTTCTCATGCTTACCCTAGAGGGCTAGTTGTGAAAGTGGGTAAATGTGGAAGGAGATGTTACAAATGGATCCTTGATACAAATCCAAGATGACTTTCCACATCTCGTATGTTGTATTCTTCCCATGGAGATGAGGGATAATATGGTATTTTATCCCCTCGAGAATAATCCTCCTGGTCTTGGTTTAATTCTTGTTATGTTGTATCAATTATTAGGGATTTGTGGGTAGAATTATTTGATTTTGTGCAAATTCTAATACCCCATTATCTTCCAACACTACTGAGATCTGCTTCCTCCATGAGCAGAGTTTGAAGCTCCCTCTAAACATTGATCTTCCCTTAGTCCTTGGAACGACATACTGCTTATCCAAAATTTTCTTTTCAAAACTCTAGCACAAGCATTCAAACTAAACTGCACTCTTCACTGACTAATCAATTTTGGTGTTTGTATTTATGCAGAACTCTGCTCTAATACCATGTTGATTTTTTTGAGATTCTATGCACTACTTAGATTAATTACTAAAAACAGGGAAACTAAAAACTGAAACCAAATTTATTTTCACCAATATATAAATTTTCTTAACTTTCAACATGCAACAGAAAATAATCGAGATAAAAACACATGCACACAAAATTGACACGCTTGTTTTGCCCAAGAAACCAAAAAATGAAAACCTACTTTCTTTGTTGTGGTATTTAATTGATTGTTCTTTGATAAAATGGATCTATTACAATTCATGTTGCTACTGCAGCAAAAAATCTGTCTTTGAGAAAGCATTCGGCTTCTCTTCAATATTTTCAACTTTTCACAATACATCTTTGTTGAATATAGTCTAGACCTACTCTCAAATCCTAGTCCTCTTTCTCCACAATCCTTGCACACTTGAGGCCCTATTTCCTTGTGCACTATCCCTCCTATTTCCTTGTGAAATTCTCCTAAATCATTGTGAACATTTGCTCCTCAATTATGTGCAACGCACACACAAAGAATAATCTATTATCTTGTGCATTCGTTCTTCTCTTTATATATAAAATTTGATCTATGCAAGAGGGCCTAGTCGAATGCCAATTCACACTAGTATCATGAGTTTCCTTTGCTAGTTAACTGGAGCAAGTCCTAGTTACACTTGGACTAGCTCTCAGTTAACTAGCATGAGTTCCTCCTTGATTTCCTTCATTTTTTATTTGAGTTAACTTAGGATTCAACTTGTCCTCTTTTCACTTATCTTCGAAGTCTTAACTCGGCATAACTCAACTTGTCATTGCCACCTCATCATATAGTTAAACTGAAGAAAACTCCAATTGACTAAAGCTCCAATAGTACACATGTAATCTTGATGACCATTCGAGTAAACTGGAAATCAACTCATTGTAACTGAATTCCATCTCATGAACTAACATTCATTCTAGGTAAAGACTATAAAAAGAGGTCTTCACTGGCTAAGCCACAAGCCAGAAGACCTTCCATTGCTACATTTTCAACATATTAGAATTCTTGTTTCAAAATGTCTTTAACATCTTTAGTGATAACATCCCGATTATAAATAATCTTCTTAGTTACTAGGTTCCAAATTTTATAACTTTTTTTACCATCTCAATAATCAAAAAAATACACTTTTCAACTTTATTATTCATATTACTTCTATTTTCCTTTGGATTGTGTACATAAGGATCACAACTAAAAACTATAAGATGTTCAAGAGAGGGTTTCTTACTAGCCCATGCCTCATAAGGATTTTTTTCATCCAACAATGACGGGAGTGATCAAGCCTAGAATTCATGTCCTAACTTGACATCATTGATCATGCTCTGTTTCTTTTCCGTTAATGTCGTATTCATTGTTTTTGCAACTCCACCATGTTGAGGTATTTATGGATTATTATTTTTCCTTGATGTTCCACACTTATTATAGAAACATTTGAATTCATTTATTTTTCAAAACCCTCCACCATTACCTATCCTTAACACATTTTTTTCTCTATTTAATTCTCTACAAGAGCCTTAAAATATTTAAATTTATCAAATGCGTCATATTTCTTTTAGAGAAAATAAAATCATGTGAACCTTAAAAACCTATCCATGAGTGGAACACAATGCATAGATTTATCTTATTGTGGAACAAGAATGGTTGCAAACATATCTTTATGTTTCAATTCTAAGATTGCTTTCACTCTTGTAGCATCAAATTAGAATTTACTTGATTATGTTTACCATATATGCAATGTTCACAAGAATCGAAATGTAGAGGGAAATAAGACATACCTTCAATCATACATTTTCCTATAATGCTCAAAGGCCCTTCTCTCCAACATTTCATATTATTTCATGCCACTTCGTTTTCCTTTCTCTAGAGAAAATAGGGTTTTATTCTTCTTCATCTCCACCTTTAGGAACAACAAAGTTATTACACCCATCAATGATAGTTCTTCTCAATGAATTGTATGGATTTCTAATGATAAATCCATTTAAAAAAACCATTGTTCCTCAAATAATTGTCTAGGTTTCCCTTTCAAAGACAACATGTACACGTGCATCACTCATCTTTACATACAAATATCAAGCTTCGAGATAACTCTAGCATGTGTAGGACCCGAAGGAGGCTTTTTGTTCCTCCATCCTTGAGTAACAACTTGATTTGTCCATGCCCTTTTATTTTTATTTTTGAGTCATATTGTAGGAAATGTCACCTCCATTATGTTTTAATATTCACAAAACCATTCCCTATGGGGAGTCATATGACAAGAATCTATTAATTTGATCAATCATACATCAGGATCTACATATGTTGGATTAGAATCCAAGTACACATCCCCTTCTTCCTTTAAGAAGATACCCCCTTCTATGAAAGGAAAATTAATATATTTTTCCCTTTATCAAGACTTTAGACTTGCAATCCTTATTGTATTTCCCCAGTTTACCACAACTCCAACATTTCCTTAAGGATATTCCTAGGAATTAAAATCAACCTCTAGGTTTAGATCTCTCAATTACAAACATATTTTTATTTCTATCCAATTAATTTCCTCTTATGCGATAGGCATTTTTTCTATGACTATCCATTGATTTCCATAATTTCATCTAATAATATTGATGAGACTGCATCAGCAAACTTTAAAATAGTTTCATTACTTCCAATAGCTACAACCATACTATCGCATGAATATAGAAAATAAAACAATATACTAACACACTTATCTTCATATGAAATGTTAATATCAATCAAGAACAACTGACTTACAATAATATTGAAGGTATTTAAATTCTCTCTCACCAAGTCTCCATCATTCATCCTTAAGAAATATGGCTTCTTCAAATGAAAAATTGTAATTATTAGAGACTTGGATTGGTACAAATACCCTAACTTATTCCATGACGACTTGGATGTAGATTCTTTCAACGCATTTAGTAATACTTAATATGAAAGGAGAAATTGGATTGTGCTATTTTCCTTTTTATCTAGCTTCTTCCAATCTTCCACCAACATACCCATAGGTGCAATGCCATGATACACAATGACCCCTTATCATTTGTCTACCAAAACATTTTTTAATTCCCCCTATCATTTGTCTAATTCCTTTATCAGAGTTACATTACTAAACAAACACATGCATAACACAAATTTGACCATGTAAACACATGTAAGAAGATGCCACATACATGTAGGAACATGTATAGCTGGGAGAAAACCATAAAAACACATGTAATATATACATGCATCATGTAAGGACATGCAACACATTCCCAACAAATTTCACTTGTTTTGAGTTTTTTTAGAATTTTTAAGATCAAGTAAATCTTGAATAGACAACGAATTACCAAAAGGAATGTATCATGATTAGTCATGCTCTCATCTCATCCAAAGAAACAACGAAATTTAGAATAGTCATCCCCTTCACCTCTCAATTTGAAAGTTCAACATGCAAATCTACGATCCATAGATCTAGAGGCCTTCTGACACAATATATAATAAACCCATTCTTCCTCAAAATTTTAGCATCATCAACATCACGATGAAGGCTATGCTAGTTTACAGAAGATTGTTCTATAAGCTATCATGAATATTCCACTGGATCTATTCATCAAAACAAATCTTCTAATATTCTACAATCCTATATTATTCAAATTATTTCCTTCAATCCTAAATTAGTTATTACTATCTTATTGCTTGAATTTTATGAAATAACTAAAATAAAAAATGAAATAAATGAGAAATGAAACACACCATCCACACAATTGAACATGAAACATGTAATGGGAAACCCAATATTGGAGGAAACTTGGCTAGAAGGTGAGGCCTATTCTATGCCCTCCTTTCTTTAGTTGTGAAATTGGATATAGAAATAAATAGGAACTCATTGTGGAGTTTCCTTTGACATTATAACCTGAATGGATACTACAAAATATTTTCCTCCTTTGTTATGCTCTCAAAATACCATTCCTAGACATTATGCTTAACTATTGAAAAAATATAGTCCTAAGTAATGGAACCCTTTCTCTTCCTAGTGGCCCAATATTTAACATACTTGATAGTTGACTTGGATTAGGGTTTTTGAATGCTCAACCCTCAACTAGTGATAAGGTTTTGTACCTTCTAGATTTTTCTTGAAATTTAATGCATGGTTGTCGCCACATGTGAGAGTAATTTGATCTAACATGGCATCCAATCATACCATGGTGGTCAAGAAGGTACACAAACTTGCAACGGGCATAACTTTCACATATGTGATCATATTGAAGTTATTTTTGCACTAGTGTAAAGGTTTTGGAGTGTATAATAGTTTCAGTGGATAGGAGCTAGTATCAAAAAAATTTGATGGAAAAAGTGTCATTTTATGCCTCAAAATGGCTCCAGAAGGCTCTAAAGTCCATTTACCAAATTGGGACTTGCCACTAAGATGCACCTTGCAAGCCAATTTCTCTAATTTTTCCACCCAAAAATTACAAATATAGATGAAAAATTATATAATAATGCCTCCTATATCATACCTCCCAAATTTAGGATGCATCTGGTCCCTAAAACTTTTTAAAAAATTATTTGAGGAAAAATTTCCTCTATCTTCTCCCTAGAGTATCATTTTTTCTTCCCTCGAATTTGTACTTTAGCGAAATTTTCCAAAAGTGATTCTATGAAAGTCTAGCAGTTCTATACATCTTCTACAAAAATATCATTATTTCATTGACACTTGATCTTCTAGTCCTAAGTCCTCTCTGGTAGGTAGGACATGCTCCTCAGTTTCATGGTCAAACACATATGAATCATAAATTTTCATGTTCTCCACATTCACTATTGAGTAAATGCACATATATGTGGGTAGATTGAGTCTATAGGAGTTACCACCAACCTTTCTAATACTTCAAAAGGGCCATACTATAGAGCCTTGATCTTCTTACTAGGACCATTATTTTTTCCTTATTAAGTTGTAGCTAGAGTTTTTCTTCCGATGTGAATGATTTCTTTGTTGCTTGTTGGTCATGTTGATATTTATACCTTTCTTATGATTTATTTAGTGTATCCTATACATGTAAATAAATCTTCATAATTATTTCAATAAATTTCTCTGCTTTCAACGCTTCTCATGTGTTTCCTTCCCTCACTCCTTGTTATCTATAAACCACATCCAAGAGTGAAGGTAGAAAATACCCAAATCCAGTAGAATCATGGAATACCAAATCAAACCCGAATCTACAGAAGTTTGTAAAGAAAGTCGAATCCATCCCCCCTGTTGAACTGCTTGTGGAACGCCCGTGCCAAACTGTGTTGAACCTAGCAGAACGAGGGCTCATTGGTCAATTTACGAGCCTCTGGCCCTCTCCCAAAGCTATCAATGGATGGGTCTAGCGAAACTGGAGGCCCTTGTCTCTGAAGGAATTTAAAATCATTTAGTAGGCAGAGGCTATTATGTTTTTATCTTCAACTCAGCTAAAGATCGATAACTTATTTTCCGAAACGGTCCATATTTCATGGGCCCCCAAGGGCTCTATCTGAATAAATGGACGCCAGACTTTGATCCCTCCCAGGACATTCCTTCAGTCATTCCTGTCTGGGTAAGGTTACCCCACCTCCCTCTTCATTGTTGGAACCTGGAATCTATGAAAAACATCGGGAACAAACTAGGAAAATACATTGATAGGGCTAAAAGGAGAGAACAATATTCGTGTGCCAGAATATGTGTTGAATTCGACTTGGAGATAGGGTTTCCCGAGGTGATCAAGCTAACCATAGTTGGTTGGTCTCACATACATGAACTTGATTATAAACGGCTCCCCTTGAAGAGCTGACACTGTCACGGCTATGGCCATTTCGCTCGAAACTGCAAGAAGAAAACTGAGGAAGAAGCTGAAAAAGAGACGGGTGAACAATGGACACAAGCCCGAAAGGCAAGCACATCCAAGCAGACCAATAGAGCAAAAGGGAAAGGAGGGAATACAGAGAAAGGAGGACCCTCTTCTGGGAAGAGACTACCTAAAGCTCAAGCCACAGCAAATGCCACCAGTTCAACAAATCCTTTTGCTTTTCTAAACCCTCCAGAAGATCAAGACCAACCATATCTTGAAGAGGGGGAGGTGCAGCAGTTTATTGAACAGATAGCAGATGCAGAAATAAACTTAGGATCTCAGGAACAAACTGGAGTAGCCACCTCAAAAATCCCTTGTGTAGATGCACCCCGCAGGAAACCCATGGATCTCCAGTAGGTGCCATATCCCCACTCTCTTATGTAGAAATGATCAAAAAGAAAAAGCTGATAGATAGCCCTGGTTCTTCCGAAGAAGACTCTTTTGAGCAACCCACCAAAAAGTCAGGAAGGAAGTCTCATAAGGAGATCATAAAAGAAGAGGTGAAGATATTAAAGATGTAGGGTAGTCAGTCTACAATCGAAATGTCACTAGGCAGAAACACAAGGGCTCAACCCACAAAGGGAGGGCCGACTCCTTCCTTCCCTGGTAAATAATGCAGATTGTCTCTTGGAATTGCAGGGGTTTGGGGAACCCATTGAAAGCTGAAGCAGTAAAAGATCTAACAATAATGGAACCCTCAGATATGCTCTTGCTCCAAGAGACAAATATAGAAGAGGATGCTCTTCATCCTTAAGTCAAATCAAGTGGAATAAGAACTCAGGAAAAGCGGTCAGCACCCGAGGTACCTCAAGGGGTCTTGCAACCTTATGGTCAGAGGATATGTTTCAGCTAAAAATCTCCTTCGCAACCCAACATTGGATATACACAGAACTTCAACATCTTCCAAGTAAGATTTCTTTTCCTCTCTTCAATTTTATGTCCCAGTAAATTTCGTGGAAAAGAAGGACTGCTAGAATTATCTCTCAAACTTCTTAGAAATCTACACTCCCCCAAACATCATACTGGTGGTGGATCTTAACATCACTTTAGATCCAAAATAGAAAAAAGGTGGAGTTTTGGGTAAAGATCCCTTCCATGACTCGGTGGAGTCTCTGATTCTTGCTTGGTACCTCCTTGACTTCAAACCTAAGAAAGGTCGTTATACTTAGACCAACAATAGAGTAGGTGATGCTAATATTGCTGCTCGTCTAGACCGGTTTCTAGTTCAAA
Source organism: Pinus taeda (assembly GCA_000404065.3). Lineage (NCBI taxonomy): Eukaryota > Viridiplantae > Streptophyta > Pinopsida > Pinales > Pinaceae > Pinus > Pinus taeda. Next base: position 23,196 of record APFE031637268.1, read on the forward strand.
GTTATTTGATGGAGGGGAAGCATTTAATATATTAAAAAATTATGCCCAAGATAACATCTGACCATAACCCCATCTCACTGTTGCTAGAAAAAGAGGAAGACTTACGCCCTATTCCCTTTAGATTCAGTCCTCTTTGGATAGCGAGAGAGGGTTTTATGGACATAGTGGCTCAAGCTTCGTCGCAACCAATTGAAGGATCCCCCAGCTTTGTGTGGGAGCAAAAAATTAAGTACACTAAGTATGCCTTAAAAACTTGGGCAAAGAAAAACCCTCTCCACTCCAATGAGCAATAGACAAAAATACTATGTAGGCTTTAGCCGAGATTCAGCTAGGCATGGAAGAAACTGAAATCACCAAAGCTCAGCTGCTCATCAAACAGAATGCCTAGTTCAACTCTTTTCTCTCCTTTCACCAGGAAGAGGAGTATTATCGCCTCAAGCAGATCCAGAGGCTGCGAGACTTGAGGCTGATAGAAACACATCATTCTTTCACAGAAAATGCAGAGCCAACCTCTCTTGGAATCATATCTCGGAAATATCCACCAAGGAGGGAGAAGTCATCAAAGGACAACCTCTTTTAAAACAGAATGCCACATCCCATTTTCAGCAAATGTTTCAGGAGGATGGTTCTTCTAATGATGATGTGGTTGTTGATTTTTTGTCAAACATCCCTTCACTTGTCACTGTTGATTTAAATGTTGGTTTATTGAAGCCTTTTACTGAAAAAGAGATAGTGGAAGTCATATGGTCAATGGAGCCGGATAAATCCCCTGGGCCAAATGGCTTCACCATCCATTTTTACAGAGCTTGTTGGAATGTAATAAAACTCAATCTTCTTCAAATGATAAAAACCTTCCAAAAGAAAGCCAAAGCGGGAGGGTGCACCAACTCCACCTTCCTTGCTTTAATCTCGAAAGAAGTTAACCCAGAGACTTTCGACATGTTCCGGCCTATCTCACTCTGCAATGCCTCTTACAAGATTCTCCCCAAACTCTTAGCCAATAGACTCAAGCCTCTGTTAGGGAATCTGATCTTCCCTCTTTAGGGCGGTTTTGTCAAAGGAAGGAACCTCATAGACAATGTGATCCAAGTGCAAGAATCCCTTCACTCTAGCCACGTTCAGAAGGAAAAAGGCATGCTCATCAAGTTGGATATGTCAAATGCTTTTAACTGGGTTAAACTCTCATTCCTCTATAAATTCCTTCTCTCTTTTGGTTTTAGTGTTGAGTTTGTCAACTTGATAAAATCTTGCACATATAGACCTTGGATTGCGCCCTTGGTCAATGGAAAACCTGCTGATTTCTTCCAAGATACAAGAGGGCTACGGCAAGGGTGCCCACTGTCACCCTTTCTTTATATCCTATTGGCAGAATCCCTAAGCAAAAAGATAACAGTTGAAAAGGAAGTAGGCTCTATCCTAGGCACTAAGGCAGCAAGAGGTGTGGATCCTATAAATCATGCCCTCTTTGTGGATGACTCTCTCCTCCTGGGAGGGGCCTCGATTAAGATAACAAGGGCTTTCAACGAAATTCTTCAACACTTCTGCTTAATTATAGGAGCCTTGATCAACAAAAGAAAAAGTGATGTCTGCATTTGGAATGCAGATCATCCAGTTATCCTTCGAATATCTTGCTCCTTGGGATTCCCTAGGTATGACAAATGGGAAAAGATCAAATACCTAAGCCTTCCCTTAACCTTGGGACCAAGTCCTCCCTCCCTCTGGATCGAATTAATTAGCAAAATAAAAGCAAAAATAGCATATTGGGGAGGCCAATGGCTAACAAAAGCTGGGAAGTTGGTTTTGATAAAGGCAGTCCTCTCCGCCCTCCCCATCTTCCAGTCTTCCCTCCTGCTAGCTCCCAAGCCTATCACGGAATAGATCTCCAAGCTCCTTTGGGATTTTCTATGGAACGGGGGTAAGGAAAACTATAGCAAGTTACATCTGGTAAGATGGGATATCCTTAAAAGACCACTCCAGGAAGGTGGGTTACAGATTTGAGATCCAGGCCTAGAAAATTTGGCTCTTGGTGGAAAAATCATATGGCAGTTGTATGCAGACAAACAACATCATGTCAGCAAGATCCTCTAGATGAAATACCTAAAGGGAGGATCATTGAGAAACCTCACAACAGCTTCTACTCCAACAGGAACAGCAATTTGGAATTTAAGCAGAAGATGCATCGATCACTTACAGCAGCATTTATACAGAATCTTGGGAAATGGTCTAAGAAACTTACTATGGGAGGATACTATTCAAGGGAATGCCCCTTTGGCCTCCCTAAATTCCTACAATGAGATAAAGATCTGGCTAGTGAACAATGGTCTCCTCCAGCTTGTAGACATTTTCTCTTGGGATAGCAAAGGGAATTGGGCAGGATGGACTTTTCCAGGCGTCCCAGAACCTCTCCACACTCAAAAAAACTTGTTGTATACAGCTCTCTCTAGCCTCGCCCCTATACACCTCTCATCCAAGGACAAATGGGGGTTGGGAAGAACAGGAATTTACACAGGAGCTCAAGGTTTCTCCTCTTTACAATCTACTCATTCTCCTTCACTGACACTAAAGCTCTGGAAATTAGTTTGGTCTCCCCTTAGCCTACCAAAGGTAAATTTCTTCACATGGTTACTCATGCATAAAAAGGAACTAATAGGTGAAAATCTAAACAAAAGAGGATTCCATGGCCCCTTTAGATATTGCTTATGCAACTCTGTTGCTGAAACCTCTAATCATTTATTGGTTAACTGTGATTCCACACAAGTAGTCTGGAAATTGGTCCTTCACAGTCTTAGTGCTCCCTCCCCCTCCCATACATCTGTTGTTTCTCTTTACATCTTCTGGACAAACCAAAATCCTAAGAAAAAATCCAAAAACTCAGTCTGGAACAACATCTAGCAAGCTATTCCAAAATGCCTTTGGTGGAAAGTGTGGTTGGCTAGAAATGACTGTGTTTTCAATAACAAGCTTTTGAATTCAGTGGTAGTGGCAACCAAAGTGAAAGCCCTCTTGCTGGAAATTGCATGTAAATTAGCTTCCACCTCCTCTTTACCTTCAGAAGCTTCTGTGTGGCTAGGATCCTACCCGACAGGAGAGAGGAACGAATCATTCAACAAACTGTTGAATGCTCCTTCTTGGCGCTTGCGACTCACTCAAGGTGACTTTCACACGTGGTGGCAGGGGACCTCAAAATCCGTGATCATCTTTGATGGAGCATCTAAGGGGAACCCAAGAACTACAGGTGCAGGGGGTTTGATTCTTTCCCCGTACAGATCGAGTGAAACTGGCTTCAGTTGGGGCCTAGGCACTACCTCGAATAAACAAGCAGAGAGTTACAGTCTCTTAAAAGCTTTCCAGATTGCAAAGGAGCTAGGTTATAAAATAATTCAAATTTTCAGAGACTCAGAGCTTCTAATTAAACTTTTAAACTTCGAAGATCATTTTTATAATCCTACATTAAACAAAACTCTACAGCGAATCCGAAACACTTTGAAATATTTTGACAAAGTTGACTCTTACCACATTCTGTAGGATTTAAACAAGCAAGCAAACTCTCTGCAAATAAAGGTTGTTTGTTGCCTCAAGGAAACTTTAGTCTTAATGGAGGACTCTGCTCGCATCATACTCTGCCTTAACCAAGCTACAACATGTCGATCTACTTTCATTGGCCTCAACACTCAGATTGAGCGATGTATTCGAAATTTTGAAACAAAACCCAGACTCAAAGGAGATTTTCATTTCAGAGATCTTTGGAGAGACGATCAAGTAAAGGCTCCAAGAACCTCAACAAACTCATTCATAGAGGGGCATATACCTCCTACTCGGCTACATCCCCACCTTCTCTAAATTATGTCTCGTCTTCTCTTCACTGCCCTCGAGCTCTACATTTCGACTCCTCCTTCAAGCTTCTAGCCAACTGCGCTATGCAAACCTCTAGCCACCAACCTCTCTCCCCCACTATTGACCATTTTCACCTCTTTACCTCTCCCCATTAGCGCCTCTCCTCCCTATATGTCTCACTCATGAACACCAAGCAGAAAGCAGAAGGAACAGTAAGCAACCGCAGCCAACAGAAGGAATAGCAAGCAAAAGGAATAGTCGCGGCCAAAAGAAGGAACAACAAGCAAAAGGAACAGCCCAACAACAGAACGAATAGCTCAACAACAGAAGGAACAGTCGTAGCCAACAGAAAAAAATAAGCCATGGAAAAATACTAGAGAATCAATGTTATGTAAATTTGCTTTACTAACATGACAATATGTTAGATAGTATTCAAGAATAGCTACAAAAATATATGAATTTTTGAATATAAGCACAGGAGAAGGGACTGCATTCCTAGCACATTATCATGGCTTAGTTTCCACTTATTCTATAGTCGATTGTAATAGGAGCTTGCTCCATCAAAACTTTTGGTAATATAACCACTATCCGATCTTGTTAAAAAAAGAGTCATAATCTATATTTTCTTATCTTGCATCTGATTTGTTCTGTAAGCAGTATTTGTTCATTTCCAAAATAATAACCCTCTTCATTTGAAAGTTTCTAAACAGTTCTGACAAGTTCTTGCTTCTAGTTTACTGCTTCTAAAGACGCGATGGTTTTCGGTCCATGGTATTGGATGCTTCGGAATGTATATATATATATATTGTAACATTGAAAGGAACATAATGAAAAGTCAAACTAGTAGCCTCGGTTTTGGGATCCAGGGGAAAATCTCTGTCTATATGTGTTTTATGTGTTATTCTCTCGCATTGTTTATTTTATGTGTTTTAGAATTCGTATGCAGGTAATTTTTGTACAGGGTTAAAACCTATAGAAAGTTGGCCTCAAGGTTGGGAGGAAATTCGGAAAGATATAGTCGAATTGGGACTAAGTAGTTACTCGATAGAATAGCTACAAAGATCAGATAAGTACTTAATTCTTTCTGAAAATTAAATGAATTGTGGAAATAAAGACATGTATTATGTCTAGAAAAGGTTCTAATTCAGTAAAGGGCTAATTACTACGAAATAGAGTAAATAATCAACATGTTAGTTATTTAACAGAGATTAGTCTAGCCAAGGAAATTCTAAAGAGACAAAAGATTTGTAATCAGATTAGCAGCCACCTTTAGGAGAATCCATATATATATATATATATGGATTCTCCTAAAGGTGGCTGCTAATCTGATTACAAATCTTTTGTCTCTTTAGAATTTCCTTGGCTAGACTAATCTCTGTTAAATAACTAACATGTTGATTATTTACTCTATTTGGTAGTAATTAGCCCTTTACTGAATTAGAACCTTTTCTAGACATAATACATGTATTTATTTCCACAGTTCATTTAATTTTCAGAAATAATTAAGTACTCATCTGATCTTTGTAGCTATTCTGTCGACTAACTGCTTAGTCCTAGTTCGACTATATCTTTCTGAATTTCCTCCCAACCTTGAGACCAACTTTCTATAGGTTTTAACCTCATACAGAAATTACCTGCATACGAATTCTGAAACACAGAAAATAAACAATGCGAGAGCATAACACATAAAATACATATACATAGAGATTTTCCCCTAGATCCCAAAACCGTGACTACTAGTTTGACTTTTCATTATGTTCCTTTCAATGTTACAATACATATTTATACATTCTGAAGCATCCACTACCATGGACCGAAAACCATCGTGTCCAAAACCATGTGCGAAAACCATGCACAAAACCATAGCTAGGTCCGCCCAACCTAATATAGGGTCCAAAAAAAATTCCCCGGGGGAACCCCGTAGAGGGGGGCTACCCGCCCCCTTCTAACCCCGCCGGTTAACTACATGGGCTAGTAGTGGAAAGAATATAACACAACCCAACATTATCCCATTTGTTGTTTTCTTTCCACAAGGGGCCATGGGAAAGCTTAGTCATTTATCCAGCCCTACAATGCCCATTGTTTCTCTACACCAAGAGAACTTCTCAAAGCTCATAGATTTTGTCAATGCATCTGCAGTATTCTTCAAAGTGTCCACCTTTACCAGCAACACATTTTTGTCTTCTATCATATCCCTCACAAAGTGATACTGAACATCAATGTTCTTTGTCTTTGAATGGTAAGCAGGGTTCTTTGCCAACAAAATTGCACTTTGGTTGTCACAGATTATCCTTATACCTCCCTGTACTAACCCCATACTTGAACACAATCTCTGCAACCAAATTGCTTCCCTGCTTGCATGAGTGGCTGTCATGTATTCTCCCTCTATAGTTGATAGTGCCACTATAGATTGTGTCTTACTCATCCAACTGACTGCACCTCCAAATAGGTTAAACACATACCCACTTGTAGATCTTCTTTGATCCAGATCTCCAGCTCGATCCACATCAATAAAGCCATGGGTGTCCAAAACTCTGTCCAATCTTGGTCTTCCTTGGTAGCACAAACCATAATCACTAGTGCCACGTAAATACCTGAAAACCCGCTTCATTGTTTTCCAATGCTCCTTCCCTGGTTTTGACATAAACCTGCTCAATACTCCCACTGCATGTGCAATGTCTGGTCTAGTACAGACCATTGCATACATCAAGCTACCAACTGCACTTGGATATGGAACACGGGACATATCATCTTCCTCTTCTTGTGTCTTCAGACACTGTTCAACAGATAACTTTACACCAACAGGAATAGGAACCTTCACCGGTTTACGATCCTCCATATTAAACCTCTGCAGTATTGTCTCGACATACTTCCTCTAGTTTAACCAGAGCTTCCTTTTTGCCTGATCTCTTTTAATCTATATGCCCAAAATATAGTTTGCAGCACCAAGATCTTTCATGTCGAATTTGGAGGACAATTGGGTCTTCAAATCTTGGATAATTTCTTTGTCATTTCCAACCAGCAACCTTCACCAGTTTAAGATCCTCCATATTAAACCTCTGCAATATTATCTCGACATAATTCCTCTAGTTTAACCAGAGCTTCCTTTTTGCCTGATCTCTTTTAATCTCCATGCCCAAAATATAGTTTGCAGCACCAAGATCTTTCATGTCGACTTTGGAGGACAATTGGGTCTTCAAATCCTAGATAATTTCTTTGTCATTTCCAACCAGCAACATATCATCCACATACAAAACCAGATAAATAAAATGGTCACCAATTAATTTAAAATACACACAGTGATATGCCTTTCTTCTGATGAATCCAAGTCCCCGTATAAATGTATCAAATTTCTTATACCACATCCTTGGTGATTGTTTTAACCCATAAAGAGACTTCTTTAACTTGCATACCAGTTCTTTCTTTCCCTTCACCACAAAGCCTTCAAGTTGCTTCATGTAGATCTCCTCTTCCAGATCCCCGTGAAGAAATGTTGTCTTCACATCCATCTATTCTACCTCAAAATCAAAAAGCAAGTAGCAACAGATAAAGTAATCTAATAGAAGTTCACCTTGGCAACAGGAGAAAAAAATCACCAAAATCAAATTCCTGGGCACCTGTGAAATAACCTTTTGCTACCAACCGAGCTTTGTATTTCTCCACCTTTCCTTCTGCATTTGTCTTCTTCTTGAACACCCATTTGTTGCCAATGGGTTTCCTTCCAGCCGGCAACTCCACCGAATCCCAAGCCTCATTTTTGTGCAAAGATGCCATTTCATCAACCATGACCTCTTTCTAGAGTTTCCCATCCTCTGAATATACTGCTTCCTTCACAGTTATGGGATCATCATCAGTAATAGATAAAATAAAATTTGAATAGAAAGCAGATGGTATATACCTTTCTGGCTGCCTTCTTTCTCAAACTGATCTTCTCACACCCAGAGTTTGTGGCTCTTCATCTTCTGATTCCTCTTCTATTGTAGAGTCTTATTCTTCCTCATTAAGCTCAAACTCTATCTTCTTAGGTTACTTTGATTGGACTTCATGTTTAATAACATCTTTCACCTCTCTGAAAACACATCTCAGCTGTACACAACCTTCCTTGTTATTGGGTTCCAAAGCGTATAACCTTTTAAACCATCCTTATACCTAATAAAGATGCACTTTTCAAATTTATTATCCAACTTGGTTCTTTTCTCCTTTGGAACATGTACATATGCATCACATCCAAATACCATCAGATGTGAAAGAGAGGGTTTGTTACCAGTCCATACCTCTTGTGGAGTCTTATCCTCCAACGCTGATGAAGGTGATTTGTTGACCAGATAACATGATGTCTCCATTGCCTCTGCTTAGAATTCTTGTCCTAACTCTGCACCACTAAGCATGCTTCTTTCCCTTTCCATCAACATCTTATTCATTCTTTCTGTAACTCCATTTTTCTTAGGTGCGTATGGAGTAGTCTTATGTTGTGTTATACCACACTTCTTACAAAATTCTTCAAATTCCTTGTTGCAAAACTTTCCACCATTATCTGACCTCGACACCTTTATCTTCTTCTCTGTCTAGTTTTCCATCAAAGCCTTAAATTCTTTAAACCTGTCAAAGACTTCAGATTTCTTCTTAAGGAAATATATCCTTGCATTCCTTGAGAAGTCATCTATAAATGATACATAGTACATAGACTTACCCAGTGATGGAACCTTCATAGGTCCAAACACATCATTGTGCACAAACTCTAATATTTGTTTCGCCCTCTTACCACCAAAGGGGAAACTCACCCGGTTCTACTTCCCATATACACAATTTTCACAGAAATCAAAATTCAAAGAGCTATTATTCATACCTTATACCATACATTTACCATGAAGTATTCGAAGGCCCTTCTCTCCAATATGTCCAAGCCTTTGATACCATAGCATGGTCTTTTCTCCAGAGACCACTAGATTTTCTGCTCCACTTTCAGGAACCACAGAACTATTGCACCCATCAACAACAATGCTACCT
>APFE031637268.1:32056-71515 GCA_000404065.3 Pinus taeda
ATCTTTATCCGCCAATAGATCCTCCATCTTGAGTTTCCACAAATCAAAACTCTGACCATTAAATTTCTCGATCTCTATCTTTCCACTACTCGTCATCTTCTTTCACCACTAGAATCGATCTCACATATCTCCCACTGAACAGGGTCTACCAAAGGCCTAAACGAAACCCCTTAGCAACAAAGGCATCCCCTTGAAGCCAAAACAGCTCTGATACCAAATGTAGCTTTTAACCCCATACAGAAATTACCAGCATACGAATTCTAAAACACAGAAAATAAACAATGCGATAGCATAACACATAAAAACACATATACACAGAGATTTTCCCCTGGATCACAAAATCGGGACTACCAGCTTGATTTTTCATTATGTTCCTTTCAATGTTACAATACATATTTATACATGTTGAAGCATCCAATACCATGGACCAAAAACCATCGCGTCAAAAACCATGTGCAAAAACCATGCACAAAACCATAGGTAGGTCCGCCCAACCTAATATAGGGTCCAAATTTCCCGGTGCGTTGCCCCAGACCACGTAAAGGGGGGCTACCCACTCCCACTCTAACCCCCTATTAACTATGTGGGATAATCGAGGAAATAATATAACACAACCCAACACTTTCAAGACCGAGTCCCCCCCGAACTGTTACTCACATGCAGGATATTTTCTTTAAGACTAGCAGTCTTACATGTCATGGTTATCTGGTCTTAATTAGACTTAGCTTTATGAACTCATCTAACATATCAGCATAGTATCCTCTATTTCATCTCTCATTTTCTTGATTTCAGGTACCAATACCCTCTTGATTCTCTTCCTTGAGAATAAATCTTCAAGGAAGTAATTAGGGATAGGTAATTGCCTATCCTAACTACCTGACATGTAAGAGTTACATGATTGTCATCAGCAAAACATTTGCTTCATGCATAGCTTAGTCAAAATAATAAATATATAAACTTATAACAATAATATACAGTTTGTTTAACTGCAATAATAAAATATTTACAATTACTGGGGACATCGCATCTTCCCCCCCAAGATTAAACATCATCCTGATGCTTCTCTACTGCAAATAGATTTGGAAGAGTCTCCCTCATAACCTGTTTGTTTTTCCAAGTGGCTTCCTCTGGCCCAAAGTGCTTCCATTACACTTTAACTTGGGTGATAACTCGTCTCTGCAACATTACTTCTCTTCAATTGAGTATACCCATGGGTTTGACCAAGAACTCGCCTTCTGGTTCGACCTACACATGATAATAAAAATTTAGTCAGCTCTTTCCTTTGGCAGTCTGCCTTGGAAATTATTTATAATACATTATGTCCCTTATGAATAATCTAATTACCTGTATATATTTCCAATTGATTATATGGTTGGGATCATATATATATATATATATATATATATACACATAAACATGAAAAACATTATGCACATGTATGTGGCTAGACAAAGCAAGCTGATAAGCCACAGGTCCAAATCGGGCCAAGATTTGGAAAGGACCACAGAATCGGGGTGCTAATTTAGCACACCCACCCCAATGCAGAGTACTCTTCTTGGCTCGTACGCGAATGTAAACATGATATCCGACTTGAAACTCCCTAAAACGTCTCTTCTAGTCAGCAAAATTTTTCTATCAATCTTGAGCAGTCTTTAAATTTGAGCGCACTTTTTTAACCATATCTTCCATTTCTTTTAACATGTCAGGAACCAGCATCAATTTATCCTATGAATTGCCCCAACTCGAGGGTGTCCTGCACCTGCGTCCGTATAATACTTCAAACAGACTCATTTTCAAGGATGTATGGTAACCGTTGTTATAAGCAAACTCCACCAAATGTATATAATCCTCCCATTTAGAAGGTTGTTGCAGTACATAAGTCCGCAGCATATCCTCCACTATTTGATTCACCTGCTCGGTCTGCCCATCCGTCTGAGGGTGATAGCCAGTGATAAAATGCAGTTGTGTGCCTAAGCCTCCAAATAAGGCTTTCCAAAAAGCCGATGTAATTTTGCATCACGGTCGGAAATTATAATCTTTGTTATTCCGTGTAGTCTAAAAATATTTTGAATGAATATGCTAGCAATTTGAGCGGCCTTATAAGTAGACTATATTGGTATGAAGTGAGAAGACTTTCTCAACTTGTCTACCACCACCATTATTAAGTCATTCTACTTTTTAGACTTAGATAGTCCTGTAATAAAATCAATGGAAATAGTTTCCCATTTCCATTCTGAATAGGCAATTGGTGGAGTAGCCTAGATGGGTGTTAGTGCTCCACTTTCACTTGTTGACACTCCAAACAATGAGCCAAGTATTCAGTTGCCTCTTTCTTCATATCGGTCCAGACATATTCCTTTCTGAGTGTAGTGATTAATTTCTGATATCCGGGATGGCCTATACAAGGAATTTTATGGTATTCGTCTAAAATTAATTATTTAATATTTTTCTAGTTTGGTACATACATTCTCCCTTTGTAAATCAACATACCTTCTTGATTTAGCTCATATCCCAATTTTTATTTGTTGATGTTCATATTTTTAGATTGCTGGCATAAAATTTTATATTCAGGATGCTGTATTGTTGCTCCCTTAATCTGCTCTTTAAAAGTGGTATGCACTTCACTAAAAGGGACCTCATAAATATAGTTTACTTTCTAACTTAAGGCATCTGTGACTTGGTTTTCTTTTCCTTTTAAGTGTTTGATGTCAAAGTCAAATTCACTCAGGAAATCGACCGAGCGGGCTTGTCTAGCATTCATAGTAAGTTTCTTGAAATAGTTAGTTAAACTATGATGACCTGTCATTAATAAAAACTTCTTACCCAATAAGTAATGTTGCCACATTTTTAATTCGTGGATTATTATCGTCAGCTCCAAATCGTAGGCCGAATACTTTTATTCATACTCCTTAAGTTTCTGAGACTCATAAGCAATAACGTTTCCCTCCTGCATTAGCACAACGCCAACACCTTCCTTGCTTGCATATGTACAAATGATGTACTCTTTATTTGGGTCTCCAATACTTAAAATAGGTGTGGTAGTAAGCAAGTGATTCAACTGGTCAAAACTTTTTTGACAGTTTGTGGTCCAAGTGAAGGTTTTCCCTTTCTTTTGCAAAGAGGTAATGGGGTATCCCACCCTGGAGAATCCTTCAAAAAACCTCCTATAGTATCTAGATAGACCCGTGAACGATCTTATATCAGTTGCATTCTTTGGTACTGGCCATTCCATTATGGTTTTTATTTTCTCCATGTCCATAGTAATCCCATCCTTGGTAATGATGTGTCTCGAATATTGAATTTGTTCTTTAAATAAATCACATTTGTTGTACTTGGCGTACAAATGATGCTCCCTCACGGTTTGTAGGAAAATTCGTAGCTGCTCCTTATGTTCTTCTATATTTTGGAATAGATCAATATATCATCAATAAATATCACTACAAACTTATCCAAATATTGATGAAAAGTGTTGTTCATTACACACATGAAGGTCGCGGGAGCATTAGTTAGCCCGAATGGCAACACAATGAACTCGTAATGGCCATAGTGAGTTCTAAAGGTTGTTTTGGCTATATCTTCTTCCTTTATTCTAATTTGATGCTACCCTAAGCGAAGATCAATCTTTGAGAATATGGTCGCTCCCTTTACTTGGTCAAACAATTCATCAATATGAGGCAAAGGGTATTTATTCTTAACTTTCAACTTGTTTATCTATTGGTAATCCATGCACATTCGTAAGGTTCTGTCTTTCTTCTTGATGAAGAGTACAAGAGCTCCCCAAGGTGAGACACTTGGGCGTATATATTTTTTATCAAGCAGTTATTGTAACTGCATTTTCAATTCAGTTAGTTTTGGTATGCTCATGCGATAAGGGGCTCGGGATACCGAGGTAGCTCCAGGGATCACCTCAATAGTAAAATCTATATTCCTCTTTGGAGGCAGTCCCAGAATCTCCTTAGGAAATACGTTTGGAAAATTCTATACCATAGGTATATTTTCTAAAGTACCATATTTTTTCGTTGAATTAACATACCCCACCTATATTGCATAAATCTGACATCCTTTTCAAATTCATTTTTCTAAATGAGAAGTTGTTACTGGTCTTATTTTCAGTGGTCTTTGTATACCCTGAATTTCTTGTCTCATACCCTCTTCATCCATGTAATTAATAGATTTGTCTTTACAATTAATGAGGGACCAATGCTTCTCCAGCCAATCCGTACTTATTAAGACATCATACAATCCTAAAGGTAAGACATTCAGATCTGCCTTAATAGGTTGATCTGCTAGCTTTAAAGGGCAATTGATGACTTTAGCTAGCACCCTTCTCTTTGCCCTTGTGGCGAGTTGTATTAGCCAAGGGGTTTTAAATTTAACAGATTGTAAATGACATTGATCAACCACTTTTGGACTTATATAACTCAAAGTAGCTCTCATATCAATCAAAATAGATTATTTTGGTCGAAGATCTTACCTTTGAATTCAATCATTGTTGGTTGGTATTCTGCTTGATGATCTTCAAGGGCAACGTTCATTTTAGGAATACTCCTCACCACTTCTCCCACAGTTGATGCTTCTTGAATCTGAGCAACTTGTTCAGTTCCCTTGCAGTACAGACAATTTTTAACATAATGTGGTCCTCCACATCCCCAGCACGTACTAGGGGTCTAGCCATTGTTTCCACTTCAGTTCTTCCAAATTGTTCATTTGTCTTAGTCTCACTTGGAAATTTTAATCTGGACTGATTTATGTTCATATTTATGATTGGTTGACCTTTATGGGGTCCTTTGTTGACAGAAATCTTATTTCCTTTACTTCCAGAGGCAAACTTAATTCCCCTTTTATCATGCCATCTCTTTCCTCCATCACCCTTTGGTCTATTTTGTTGATAGAATATAGAGCCTTTTGTATAACTTCATCCATGGTCTTTGAATTTTCAAATTCGCAATGTTCCTTCAGGAATAGAGGCAAACTGATGATAAATCTTTGAACCTTTGCTTTCTCTTCCGGTGTGTAGGGAACATATCATAGCAAGGATGTGAATTTCATTATGAATTCATCTATAGACAACTAACCTAGTCGAAGGTCATGAAACTCTTTTGCCTTCTCATCGTAAAATCTTTCAGTTAAATATTTTTCCTTAAAATACCTTTGAAACTTTTCCCAAGTTACGTTATGCTCATTAACTCCATGTACCGTCTTCACCTCCTCCCACCACAAGGTGGCTTTTCCTTGCAACTGATAGATGTCTAGGCAAGCCTTTAGATTATGATCATATTCGTAAAATTGAAAATACTTATTCATGTTGATAACCAAGGCTTCAAAAGGTTCCTCTTGTTCACCATCAAAGAGGGGAGGTTTGATCTTTCGAAACCCTCCTTGTAGCTCAATTTTCTGGCATTTTTTCTTTTTGTGATCCGATACATTGTCAAATTCCTCCTCTCGATTTTCTTTGCCCCCTTCTGTTTCCAAGTTTTTATTTATGAATTCCTGTTCTCCAGTCATGTTTCCTTGTTTGGGACTTGGAATTAGTTGTCGTTGATTCTGTCTGTCAGACAAACTCTTCATTATTTTCTCTTATTCTTTCATCAGCCTTTCGTTGTCCGCCCACAACCTAGCCATTTCGTCCTTTAGTTCTTGTACAGTTTCAAAAATGGGAGCGTTGGTATTGCGTGACCCCTCTCCCAATTGTACCCATACCTCGGGATTTGCTTCTGGAAAGGATGTTGGTCATGTTCCTGTCATAGGTCCATGTGGGGTAAGTCCCATCCTCCTCATGCTAGTTTCTTTTCCCTTTTTCTCTCTTTGTGCACATCACAAACATTGTTATTCATTTGTTCCAGAGGTCTCAGTTTTGCAACTTGAGCGCTCTCATAGCACTTGCCACATCTCTAGATAATAACATTATATAAACCATCGTAAAAATAAAAATTTTGATTTAACATATTTATATTAAAATAAATATCCAATTTATTACACTTGTCACTTATGGATTAAATGACTTGATACAAGCCTTACGTAGAGTGTACATAATAAATAGTAGCTTGATATTTAGCACACTGGTAATATTCACCGATGATTTCGTTGTACATTCGATATATTTTATGGATAAACCAAAGGTTTTTAAGCCTAAGAACTAATACAATGAACTTGGTTTCCCCTAGAGTTGGTGAGAGCAGGGTTCTGGGTTCTTCCGACTCCCTTCTAGCTGTTGAGCACCTCCTCGGAAATGTCTCCTCAACAACGATCCTCCGTAAGGTGACTCCATCTGACGGCAATGAATGAAACCTTAACTCCTTTGGCAATTTCTTTGTTGGGTGATTTTGGCGTTTCCTTTCTTCTCTGGAAGAGCCTTCCGGTTCCGGCCCATGACTTCAGGGTTTCACACAAATTTGCTTTTACCTCTTTGTAATGTTGACAAAGTTCTACCTGCTCCGTCATATCTCCGCCATGACTGTATGCTTGGATATTACGTCCACAGAGATTGTTATGGCACTTATTGCTTCAAAGGATTTTCCCTGTCGCAGCAGTTCAGCCCAGGTAATTGGTTTATATTTATACTTAAAATATCGAATGGAAATATATTCATTAATTCATTTGTGTTAATGAGATGTTCACTTGGTTTTGATAGGTTTCATCGGAGGGTTTCAGATATCATGAGTATGCTTGCTCGGAAACAAAATCTTACCTCCTTGTACATGTTTGAGGGTTGCAGACTCATTACTCCATCTAGCCTTCGAGTAATGTGAAAGATTGTCCCAGGAAATCAGAGTCTTAATGAGTTATTGGCTTATCATGCTAGCTTCTTACGTTGCTCTTAGATTGTTCTTAGATTTATATCTATTAAGGCACATACGTTCCTAGACCTTGTGTAAAGATGCCCTGCAGCTACATTTAACTTATGTTCTGAACATAGTGTCGTCGTTTTTTCAATTTAAGGGTTCTGGGTATGCGGCTTGAAATGGGTTTTGCAATTTCCCATTGTAAATTAATTCATATTTAAGCTTATATCAATTGTAAGATGGTAATTTTGTATCCGGAGTTTCCTAACTAGATATAGAGCTCTGTTATGATGAATTTATGTGCTTTGTATATACATGGTTTGTGTAATTGGAAGGAATCAGGTTTCTACCTTGGCACAATTATGTTCTTTTACAGAGATCTAAGATGTTTATCTGGTTTGCCTCTCCTTCTCTATTTTTAAGAAGGCATTAGCCGATTACCTTTTTTGACTATTACGTTTCGTCAAATTTGATTATATGTTCCATACATGTCAATTCAGCATTTGTCTCTACATGCAGTTTTGGGGTTTCTACCTGCGTCCCAACATGAGCAATACTTTATTAGTCTACTATAAATCTCTGATAATTTTCGCAGCATAGTCTTGCTATGTTTTACCCAAATAACCCATACTTGTTTGGGGTTTAAATTCTTGCTTCGAGATTCACTTGCTTTTCGTATGGTGTTTTCTTTAAAATAAACTTGTCCGTTTTACCTTAACATTGATTCCGGTTTTCTCTTTTCAATTCAGAATAATTCGATAGGTTTGATTTGCCTTAGAGTTTAATTTAATGCTGGTTGCATGCATTTTCTCCAAGCTAGCAAGGTATTAAAAGAGTCATAATCTATATTTACTTATCTTGTATCTAGGTTGTCTATAAGCAGTATTTGTTCATTTCCATAACAGTAACCCTCTTCATTTGAAAGTTTCTAAACTATTCTGACGAGTTCTTTCTTCTGATTTACTATCTTATATATATATATTATATATATTATATATATATATATATATATATATAGCCTTATGAAATGGATTCTCCTAAAAGTGATTGTTATTCTAATTACAGATCTTTTGTCTCTTTAGAATTTCCTTGGGTAGACTAATTTCTGTTAAGTAACTAACATGTTGATTATTTACTCTATTTGGTAGTAATTAGCCCTTTACTGAATTAGAACCTTTTCTAGACATAATACATGTATTTATTTCAACAATTCATTTAATTTTTAGAAAGAAGTAAATACTTATCTTATTTCTATAGTTATTCTGTCGACTGACTCCTCTCAGTTCGACTATATCTTGCTGAATTTCCTCCCAACCTTGAGACTAGTTTTCAGGCCTGATTCTCCCCCCGATCTGTTACTCACATGCATGATATTTTCTTTAAAGACCAACAGTCTTACATGTCACAACTATCTGGTATTAACCAAACTTAGCTTTATGAACCCGCGTAACATATCAACATGGTATCCTTTGTTTCATCTCTCATCTTCTTGATCTGAGGTACCAATACCCTCTTGATTCTCTTCCTTGAGAATAAATCTTCAAGGAAGTAGTTAGGGATAGGTAATTGCCTATCCTAACTACCTGACATGTGAGAGTTACATGATTGTCATCATCAATACATTCGCTTCATGCATAGCTTAATCAAAATCAGAAATATATAAACTTATAGTAATAATATCCAGTTTGTTTAACTGTGGTAATAAAATATTTACAATTATTGGGGACATCAGAGTTATTCCTTCGTCTGTTCCGATCCTTAGCACTTTCCATAATCCATATTCTTCTCCCTCGTTATTTGTGGATAATCGCCAATTATTCCTTCGTCTGCTACAATCCGTAGACCTTGCCATAATCCATATTAGTTTGCCTGGTTATTTGTGGATAATCCCAAACCCCATGCAATTTTATTTTTTTATTTCTCCATCGAGGTTAAGGATAACCCCTCCGTCCCCCAATTATTTCATTATTTTTACTCTATAAGTATTAAAGTATTTATTATTATTATAATTGTTCTATAATTATTTATGATTTCAAAAGTGAGGTAAAATCTTTGATTTTGAAAATCTCACCAATTGTGGGTGTGTTTTATTATAAAAGTAGAAAATTTATCAAATATGAAAAATATGTATCTTTTTAAATTAAAAATATTATATAAATGTTAGAAAAATTGAATAAATATTTTTATTTCATTTGAAATATATATAGTTTGTAGAATTGTAATTTAATTATCCATTTAATTATAAATGAATGGTAGGGTTAAGTTTCATAGGATATTCTAAAATATTCCTAATGGGTATACAATTAAATAAAAATTTGAGATTTATTTCCAAAATATTTATAATTTTTATTTTTAATTTTAATTAAATTTATTGATTAAAATAAAATGACATGTGAGCCAATGTCATATGAAATGAGTTAGGGTTTTTTGGGCATTTGGTATTGATAAGTCATGGAATTGGCCCATGGTATTATAACAAAGCCTATTCACAGATTAGAATCTCCATGATAAAGTGTGGTAAATTTCCATGATTAAGAATCTTGTTACATGTTTTTTTAAATGTATATAGATTTAACTTATTATTATTATTATTTAATTTTAGCAACTTGTATGATGTAGTAAGTGTTTTGCTGTTCATTATGGGTTGATTCACATGTTCATTTACTAGACATTTAATTTATATGATTATGCTAGTTCTATGGTTTAGTCTTAACTATTAGACAAAAGAGTCTTTTTTTATTTGAAGATGGAAATACAAGTTTTAGAGAGATTATGATTTATTGTAATTCAAAATGTTTTTTTGAATATATAAATAGATTCAACATCTTAAAAAACCTTACAAATCAAACAACAAATCTTGATTGAATTTCGAGTAAAACTTACCAAAAAAAATACTAAAAACCCTTTAATTAATCGATTAATTAAACTAAATATTATATTAAATAATAAAATTTATAAAAAATAATCCTATAATCATAATATAGGATTAAAATAATTATTTTAATATCACATAAATAATAATAAATACATAATTTTTCAAAAAAGCTTTGCATAGTTTTTGCTGATATTTTCGTTGTTTAGGAGTAGGAGTTCTATGATAAACGACGCTAGAGCAGGGAGTATCTTTTTCATGCTTACACTTATAACAGTCTGCAGTGTACTTATAGGATCATGTCTGAATTACTAAAGATATATCTATAAGATCATCATCCACTTATTATATAAATATTTTTATACAATCCTCATCCACTTATTATAATAATATTTCATACAATTTATCCCACTTTACATAAATTCATCTAAAATTTTTAAAATGAAAATATTTAAGTTTATTATATATCATCTATTCTAAAATAAAATAATTTTTTTTATCAATTTATAAATATCATTAATGATTTAAAAAATTATATATAACTATAAAATTATGAGAATTTACTATTATAATTACTTTTAATTATGATATTGTATTTATATCATATAACATAAAAAAATTTAATTAAAAAATATATATATATGTTTTTTAAAATTACCACAAGTTAGTGGAGAATAGCCTCAATTAAACAATGGTGGTGGAAAGATTCCCACCAAATCAGAATTTTGGGTCAATCTTGTGTAAGAAAATTAGATATAGATAAAAAACGTATAGTTACCAAACTTGAAAAGAAAAAAATTACCACAGATAAATTTACTATAATTCCATCTTAATAATATATATATATATTTATTATTCCAAAATATTAATATCAATCATAATATAAAAAATATAGAATGTCATTCCTTATAAAACTTTTCTACATACTCGAATTTTTAGAACGAATTTCTCTAATTCCATCCAAGATTGCTTTCCCATGTTTTGGTACTAAGGTTTTACTAGATTTTTCAAAAGCTATTTGGTGCTGGTGCTAGCATGTTTATAGTTATGTTCCAATTTATATATCAATTAGGTGCTTTTTAAGTATAATGTTTTAGTATATAATTATAAAGAATAATATATAGTTTTAATAGAAGTTAATCATTGTATTAAAAAAAATTTACAATATTTTTCTCAAATTTCCTTTTATTACGATAATAATGGCATAATGGCATCCTGTATAAATAATATATATAATTCATTATAATAAGTTATTTGTCTTGTAACTTTCATAATGTAATCTTTCTCTTGAACTCGAGTATATTTTCATGTAATAAATTAATTTTCCTTTATTGCAATATTAATATCATCATGCATAAATAATCTCTTGAACTGAATATATTTTCATGCAATAATATAATTTAAGGATATCATCATGCATAAATAATGTGTTGAACTGAATATATTTTCATGCAATAATATAATTTAATAATATCGCTACACATAAATAATATAAAGTTCATTATAATAAGTTGTTTGTCATCCTAACTTTCATAATATAATCTCTCTTAAACTAAGTATATTTTCATGCCCTAATATTTTATATTTTATTTGAATGTATTAGTTAATGAATAATTAACTTATTTATATAAAGTAACACATGTGCAAATTAACTTATTTATAAGTTTTTCAAGTGACACATGAGCAAATTAACTTATTTATAAATTTTTCACATGACCCATGCACAAATGATATATTAAGCATAGAGTATTTGCATTGTGTGTTGAACCCTTGTAGTTGATACATGGCCTATTAAATAGTTGTTACTGACTATCCAACTAACCTAATTTTCAAGTGATGTATTATTGGCCTTGTCATATCAGCCTAAATTATAATGTTACTTTGTCTATTTATTGTGGGCATCCGTTTACCATTGAAAAGATGTGAGTGTGTTGTATTTTTCTTCGTTAATGTTCTACTGAAATGTTTTATTTTTGAGTACTTCCAAATCAGGTTCAAAAACAATAATCTCAATGGTAACTACTTTCCATAGCTACAACTCATTACTAATACCTTTTGATTTCTATTTCAGATTGAATATCATGATAGCATCATGAGTTTGTTGATTTGTGTTTCATAGTGATTACAACATTCCTGACATATATCTTTGTATATGAGAAAAAGTTTCAAAGCATTGGATTCAAAGTGTATTCAACCAGGTTGCAGTTATTTTTAATTTGAATAAATTTAAGTGAACTATATTGATCTATGAATAGGAGCAGTTGGATACTTTTGGTTAAATTAGGTGTTATTTTGTGTTTGATTTAGGAATTAATGATGAAAGTTGCTAATTGAAAAACAATATCATGATTTGGTTTTTAAGTGGGTGGGATAAGGTTTCAAAGTGCAGACAGATGTCCTTAGTGTAAGAGGATATAAGAAATATATGAAAGTAAGTCCCATCACCAACTTTGTCCTCTGGAGTTTTGGTGCTTGGAATCGATTTGCAGTAGTCCCACCCATGTTTAAATCTCTGGAGGCATCACCCATACACTCATAATGTAGGAGGATACAAGCAATATGAAAGCAAGTGCCATCACCAACTCTGGCCTCTGGAGTTCTAGAGTTTTGGTGTTTGGAATCGATTTGCAGTAGTCCCTTCAAATCTTTGAAGGCGTCAACCATACACCGGTAGTGTAGGAGGATACTAGCAATATGAAAGAAAGTCCCATCACCAACTCAAACCTTTGGAGTTTTAGTGTTTGGAATCAATTTGCATTAGTCCCATCCGTGTTCAAACCTCTGGAGCCGTCACCCATACACCCATAGTGTAGGAGGATACAAGTAATATGAAATAAATCCCATCAGCAAATCTGGGTTGTAGAGTTTTGGTGTGTTTGGAATCGATTTGCAGTAGTCCCACCCGTGTCTCTGCTACTTGTAAGTCTGAAGCTATATTTTGGCAGCTTCAAAAGTGTGTTATAGAAAATTTTGTTGATATTTGATGCCAACAATAAATTGGGTAGACTGACTATTTGAGTGTGAAGCTACATGCACTTGCAAGAATCATATGAGCTGACACCAAGTGGCTATCTTTAGGATTACAGGTCTCGGCTGGGTTGGAAAAGCCTTCAAACTTAAAAGAAAGAAAAAAATAAAATTGTCGCTCTTGTTCTGCCCTTTACTTAGTTCAACCTTCCAGACAGGATCAAGCACCACTCATAGGTCAGACAATGGCAAGCAAAAGTCAGATAAGTGATCGAGCAAGTTCTGCAGTTGAGTGCAAAAGACGGGTCACGGGTGTGGTCCCTCAAAGAAATGGAAAGTGGAGAGTATAGATATATGCAAATCATCAGAGAACATGGCTTGGCACCTTTAACTCAAAAAAAGAAGTTCCCTTGGCTTATGACAGAGCTTCCATCAAGTTAAAAGAAAAAGATAGCCCTTGAAACCTTCCCAATGAACCAATCTTTGAAACGGAGTCATATTTTCGAAATCACTTCACTGACAAAGAAGTTGTTGAAATAATCAAAGATCATTCCTATGATGAAAAAATACAGCAAATGAAATGCCCTCCCAATTTACCTAGATCAACAGAACAAGGTGAACCTCTTCAGCAGCTTTTGGAGAGTTTGGCAGGGTCCTCTATGATGAATAAACCACATCAAGTTTGCAAAGCGTTGACTGTAAGTGATGTGTGTTCCCTAAACAGGTTGGTGATTCCAAAAGAACATGCACGGAATCACTTACTTATACACATGTTGGTCAATGGGGAGACCATATTTCTTACATTTTTTTACAGTGATAATAAAGAATGGAAATTCAGGTTCAAGTACTAGACTAGCTCTTGGAGCTATGTGCTCACCAGCGGATGGATAAAATTTGTGAAGGCTAAAAAGCTGGAAACAAGGGATACGGTTTACTTCACCCCTCACAGCACCACAAAAAACACCTTTTACATTACAATTCCTCGTTCTCACGAAAATGGAAAATCCAATTCATCTTGCATTGCCAACATTTTCCTGTGAATTTTTCGGCCATGTCTCCAAGTGCTACTAGTACTAAGAGTGTCAATTCAATGCCTCAAGAAGGGAGGGACCCTGGTGCAATAACTAAGATGTTGACCATGCCAATAGATTTCAATGACCCTGAACCATTGGTGAGGGCTCAAGATCGTGATAGGTTATAAGGAAATAGCATTATGGGTAGTGCAAATATCCATGGCTTGGCGGATGATGAATTAAAGAAAGACAAAACAAAATCTGGCAACAGTGGCATGTTGCAATTCAATGCCTCAAAGGAGGGATCTTGGTGCAGTAATTAATAATTTGACCATTCCAGTGGGTTTCAATAACCCTAAACCAACAGAGTTTGTGGGGGCTCAAGATTGTGAGAGGGTACAAGGAAATAGCATTATGGGCAGTGCAGACATCTAGGGCTTGGCAGATGATGAGATAAAAAATGAGAAAACAGAGACTGACAATGGTGCCATAAAGCTATTTGGGGTTACAATTATCCCCAACTGCAACAAAACCTAGTTTAGACTTTGACAACTCCGAAGTCAATCAATTTTGACTTTAAACTAGTTTAGACTTTTAACAATTGCTAAGTCAAACAATTTTGACTTTAACTACTTTAGACTTTAAACAACTACAAAGTCAAACAATTTTGACTTTAGACTGTGTTTGGGTTTATATGTAGTGAAATTTCTGGAACAAATTTGACTTTAGACTATTTTTGAGTTTTTGCAATATGTTGTGAAATTCTGAAAATCATTGTTAAGGACTAAGATTATGTGTGGAATATTATTTAATATTTATAGGTAGGGATGCTTGTTTTGTTTAATGTTCTTTCCAGGATTTAAGATTTTAGGGAATTGCAATCTTTTCTAATAAAGTTTGAAGTATATAGTTGATTTGGGAATTGCAGTCTTTTCCCATAAAATTTTAAGTATTTATGTTCAATAATCCTACAAATTTTATAATTGATTTCCAATTAATCTGGACAATAGACCTATATATAACTTTAGCATTTCATGTTAAGATTTAAAATTGAGCATTTGCATTAATCGGTTATATATATGTTGAGCGCTATTTAATGTTCTTATTTGACACGGTTGTAGTCTTTCTGGTAAAACAAATTATTATTGAGCAATGTTCACTACATAGTTGTCATTTTAATAATATTTAAAATTACTCTCTTGATCAATAATCCTACATAGTTTAGTGTTTTAAGTCTTTTTGGATTTGGTAATTTGTTTTGACAAGAAGGAATAGAGAGTTTTGACGACTCATTGTAACAGAGTAGTTCGTAGATTCTCAAAGTTTCTTGTTGATATTTTCATTCACGTCTTTATATATATATGGAATCATAAATATAAGATATTTGGATTGTTTTTCTATAAAGATTAAAGTAGTTTCTTGCTAATTTTTTAAGAATAATTATATAGGATATTTAGATTTTTTTATTGAAGTTAATTTAGTTGATAAATATTAAGTTTTTAATGAGATATTTATATTTTTGTTATTGTTTCAATTTAATACTTTTTTCATATAAATTAAAGCTCACAATAATTAATGTGTTGGAAGAACTCATGGGTATTTTAGAACGTATTTTTCTTTCATGAATTTGGATTTAGCTTCTTTTTTTAAAGATATCTTTCTTATTATTTTAATTTTAGTAAAACAATTATTATTATAGAAATCCAAATTTCTAATAGTTAATGAGGTTGAAATAATCATGAAGTACGTGAGAAGGTTTTTTAATTAAATTTTCTTTTTTCCAAAATTCACTCTAAATTTTTCCAAAAGAAACGAAATTCTCGCAATTCCCTCCAAAATTACTTTCAAAATTCAAATTTATAATAATTAATGAGGTTGAAATAATTCCAAAATTCACTCTAAATTTTTCCAAAAAAATGAAACTCTCTCAATTCCCTCCAATATTACTTTCGAAATTCAAATTTATAATATTTATAATAATTAATGAAGTTGAAATAATCATAAAGTATTTCGGAAGGTCTCTTAATTAAATTTTGTTTTTCCCAAAATTCACTCTAAAATTTTCCAAAAAGACGAAATTCTCCTCAATTCTCTCCTGTGTTACTTTCTCATATTTTGGTATTAAGGTTTTCTAGTAACCTTACCATATTTTTGGAAAGTCATTCCGTGATATTTTCCAAAAACATGATAAAGTCATAATTCCCTCCAATTTTACTTTCCCATATTTTGGTATTAACGTTTTCTAGTAACCTTCCCATACTTTTCCAAAGTCATTCCTTGATATTTTCCAAAAATATGATAAAGTTATTATGTGATATTTTCCAAAATATGTTTGGTGCATGTGCTAATTTGTTCCAATCTATTAAGTGTGTATTTTTAGGTATGATGTTTTAGTATAGAGATTATATTAGTTTCAATGGAAGTTAATCATTGTATTAAAAAAAAAATGAATTATATTTTTTTAATAATTGTAAGAGATAACGATTGATATCATGCATAAACAATATGGCTTATTCTAATAGGTTGCTTATGTTATAAATATTATAATGGGTTATTATTATTATAATGCAAGTTTTTTTAGAACTGGGTGTATTTTCATATAATAAAATAATTTATTTGAATGTATTGGTTTAAAAATATTTCACTCAATTTATTTTTTCATATAATAAAATAATTTATTTGAATGTATTAGTTTAAAAATATTTAACTCAATTTATTTTTTTCTTAAATTGGAAGTTTAATACAATTTATTAAATTTGTTAAGTAAAAAAAATCAACTTATTTTTAATTTTTAAAGTGACACATTTACTAATTGTAATATCACTCAACTTATGATATATCACTCATTGACTAATTGTAATTATGTGTAAAACTTTTGTACTACTTGATATATCACCTATAAAAATGTTGTACTTATTGAGACATTGTTTACTAGATAGTTGTCAATAAATATTCAAATGACTCAATTTTCAAGTGATGTATTACTAGTCATGTTGTCATGATAGCATAAATTATAATGCTAATTTAATTATGCATCCAATTATAAGTAGAGGCATGAACTATGCTCCATCCATTAAATAGTGATAAACATAAACTATGCCCCATCCCACCTATTCCTCTGGTATAAACATGCCTGAAACAACTCATAAGAAAATAAAAGTGGACATAACACTATCACTCTTAAATGTATCATCGTTTAATTTTAAATACATCATCTAATTTTCAAAGTAAAAATATTCATTAATTTACAAAAAAATATTATTATCAAAATATTTTATTTAAAATTCTTATCCTTGTAAAAAATAACTATTTAAAAGTAATACATAAAATACAATTACTATTTTAGAAAAATTCACATATCACTATTACTTTTATATCTACGAACATTGTTTAATTTTACATCTTTTATTTTATTTTCAATAAAAAAAAATAAAAATTCTACTATATCTATATATAATATATTGATATATATATAATTATCAAATATATGACTTTATTTAATTTTACATCTTTTATTTTATTTTCAAAATAGAAAATTAATGAGACTATATATTGGTTTTTTGAATACAATTGGAGCAGACAGGAAAAGAGTAATGAAGGTAAGCGCTTAGGGTTAGGGTTTCGGCAAGGTTTGCCTCAGGCGGACCTGAGCCTGAACAGGGTGTAGGGATAGCCAGCAACCACCTGCACCAGATTAGGACAAGTGAGAGCTATGGGTCGATTGGAGGAAGGCAGCCAGAAAATAGGCAGGACTGACAAAAGAAATGGCAGAGTCAAGTGGGGGGGAGAGATCCCCTCCTATAAAAATGTAGAAGCAGGAGAGACAAGCAGGAATGGATCGAATAGAGGCACAGGGAAATGAAGCAAGGACGTGCTGGTCATGGGGGATCGATGACAAGCGGGGTTGGGAAACAAATGCCTGCCTAGAGCGACGAAAAAACCCAGGTTTGTAATCCCAAACAACAAACTCGAAGAATACAGAGGATATATGAAAGATGACACTTTGATCTGTAAGTTTGTGGGGACATGACCGTTCGAGAAAGAACTGGCTAACTGGATACAACAGAGATTGAAGCCCAAGGGGCATATTGACCTGAAATTAGGGGCTAGGGGCTTCCTCACGGTCATTTTGCCTACCTAGAAGATAAGGAGAGAGTCTTTGAGGAGGGACCCTACTTCTTCAACAATGCAGGTCTCTTTATGAGACACTGGGAAGAATGCTACAACCCAGCCAAGGAGAAAATGTTAGCGGCACCAATATGGGTCAAGTTGTTTAGGCTCCAAATCGAGTTCTGAGATCCAAGATTCTGGAGGGTATCAAGAACTCAATCGAGACTTTTGTCAAGGTGGCAGAAACCACCAGAAGAGGTAGATATACGTCCTATGCCAAGATCTGTGTGTATATGAACATCACAGAACCGCTTCCGAACTACATTGAAGTGGAATATCACGACGAAGTGTGGCAACAACCAGTACATTATGGTCATATTCCATTTCGCTGCAGAAGATGCCATGAATACAGTCATCTCATCAAATCATGCCCTCTGAATGCTAATGTAGAAACAACAAAACTTGGGAAAAAGGAGGACGCCAGGAAAGAGGAAACGATGAGCGGGGAGGATGATGAAGGGTTTACAGAAGTGCCTCGTCGGAGAAAACCTCAAAAAGGATCGACTAAACAGAAACCGCCCTCTACGGAATTAACTCAGAAAACTCAGAATAAGTTCGAAATATTACAAGAAGAGGAAATGGAGGCGGAAGGTGATGACAATGAAGAAGAAACAACAGAGCCTATAAAGGTAGACAAAGGAGAAAATAAATCGCAAACAAGTATGGAACTTGAGAAGGAAGGGGAGAGAACAGAAAACCCTCAAGACCAGACCCAAATGGAGATCGACCCACGGAAGGACAAAGGAAGCGAAGAGGAACAAGTCATGAAGAGACTTCTACAAGAATGGAGGCATCTGGATGAAAGATTCATCCCAGAAGACCAAAATTAATTACACAAAGACATGTTCCAAAGACACGAGGAGAAAAGAGGGGCAGTGATAATAAATCAGCGAGAACATCTAGGATTGCAAGGAGGACAGAGCACAGATGCGGGTACTACAGGGAAGGGAGGACGAAAACGAGGAAGAAGACCTATGAGCGAGACCATCCAAATGGTTGGAGAAATGTTGGTAAACTCAGGAAGAGTCGTACCTTTGTCGGAGGTATTCCACCAACCCCTCAAACTGTTAAAATGATAATTACAACCTGGAATATTAGAGGGCTAAATAGTAGGGGGAAACAGAGATATCTGAAAGAGAGACTTAAGAAATATAAGCCTAACATAATGATAGTCCAAGAAACAAAGATCAGGGAACATAAATTAAAAGATATTCTGAGCAAATTCAAGCCGCATTATGAGATAATAGGTCAGGATGCCATAGGTAGTGCAAGGGGCCTGGCAATTCTTTGGAACCCAGAGGAGATTCAATTTGAAAATTGGGTCAGTGTACCTCGAATTCTTTCACGAAAATTCAAGAATATTGGATCTAAGGAATGGGTCTTTCTCACCGGGGTATATGGTCCACATATACCGGGAGAACGCAGGTTATTCCTTAAGAACTTGGAAAAAATCTGAACCCTCTTCCCATGAACTCCATGGTTGGAGGGGACTTCAACATGATCACTTCTCTAATGGAGAAAAGAGGAGGCATCAGAAGATCAGATTCAGATATGGAAGCCTTCGGAGAAATGATTGCCAAACAAATACTAGTCGACATACCAACGATAAATGGGATTCACACATGGAATAACAGAAGAGGAGGAACACACCAAATTGCCTCGAGACTGGATAGATTTCTAATATCAGAACAAATCATAAACTGGGACATATTCATTGAAGCAATTATACTGTCGGGAATGGGTTCTGATCATTGGCCTATTAAGCTGGAACTTGACATTAAAACGGGCCCCAAGAAATGTCCTTTTAGGTTTGAGGCCTTTTGGCTCAGAGACTAGAAGTTTATGATGAAAGTGGAAGAATGGTGGAAACAAAGCCAACAAAGGGGAAGAAGTAGGATGCAAACCTTCCAATTAAAACTAAAAGAACTGAAAGAGAAAAAAAAAATGGAACAAAGAGGAATTTGGAAACATCCTCAAAGATCAACAGTGTCTAGACCAGAAGATGAAGAAACTTCAGCAAGAAATTATAATAGCAGGCAGAAGCGAGGAACTTGCTAGAGAGGAAGGGATTCTAAACGACCAAATTGAAGAAAGAAGGAAACATGAGGAGATTCTTTGGACACAAAAATCAAGAGTGAATTGGTTACTAGAAGGGGAGAGGAACACGAAGTTCTTCCATCAGGCATCAACCAACAAAGACGGAGAAATAGAATCTTCTCTATAAAGAATGAAGAAGGACTTCACTTAACCCAACATGAGGAAATGAAACAGACTCTGGTAAGCCATTTCAAAGACCTCCTTATGGAACCCCAAGAAGATAGAAGAGAGGCTATTGGGAGAATCTTCAATGAGATACCAAGCATGATTACTAGAGATCAAAACCTAGCTCTAATGGGGGCAGCAACTCTGGAGGAAGTGGAAGAGATCGTGAAAGGGATGAAGAAGAATAAAGCTCCTAGACCAGATGGCTTCACGGTGGAATTTTACCAAGCGGGATGGAAATTCTTGGGACAAGACATTCTAGGCGTGGTAGAAGAATCTCGAAGAAACCAAAAGGTATGTCCTGGCCTAAACTCAACTCTCCTGTCTCTTATTCCCAAAACTGCTAAGTCTGAAGATCCCCAAGGTTTTAGACCCATTGCCCTTTGTAATGTAATATATAAAATTATTGCAACCCTTATGGCCAAAAGACTTAAACCAATCCTTTCCAGCATTATCTCCCCGAAACAAACAGGTTTCGTGGAAGGGCGTCAAATTCTGGATGGATTGGTAGCATCACAAGTAGTGCATTCTTTGAAAACCAAAAAAGAAGTTGGAATGATGATCAAATTGGACCTCTCCAAGGCTTATGATCGTCTGAACTAGGCATACCTTAAATTAGTACTAGCGGCCTTCGGTTTCTGCAATAGATGGATAGAATGGATCTTTGCCATGATCTCTACCCCGAATTTTTCCATTCTCCTGAATGGATCGCCATCTACAACCTTCAAAGCCTCTAGAGGACTGCGACAGGGGGATCCTCTGTCCCCCTTCCTTTTCATCATTGCGGCGGAGGGGTTAGGAAGATATATCAAAAAATAATTGCGGGAAAGGAAAATCAAAGGGCTCCAGACATGGGGGAATAACCTCCCGATCACACACCAACAATTTTTGGACGATATCATGTTGTTCTACGCAGTTTCTCTCAGAGAAGTAAAAAGAATAAAAGGGATCCTAGACCTCTTCATGGAAGCTTCTGGTACTCAAGTCAATAAGGAGAAATCACGTATATATTTCTTCAACACTGCAGGAAACGTCAAAACATATTTAACAAGACTTTTGGGTTTCCGGTCGGGAGAATTGCCCACAAAATATCTTGGCACCCCACTAGCCCTGAATCTTCTAAAGATGGTGAATTGGCAACAAACCATTGATAAACTTACCAACAAATTGGCCAATTGGTCCTTCAGAACCCTAAATATAGCAGGAAGAGTAGTACTGGTCAAAGCAGTCTTGCATTTGATTCCAATCTACCAACTCTCGACAATGGCTGCCCCCAAAGGTGTGTGTGCCAAAATGGTGGAGATATTCAAAAAATTCATTTTGGGAGGACCGAAGCAGCAAAGAAAGTGGGCATTGATATCCTGGAAGGGCCTGGTTAAGGGTAAAGATGAAGGGGGATTGGGCTTGAGAGATCCATAATCTTTGAACCAAGTAATGGGGGCTAAGCTCTGGTGGAGATGGATGATGGGAGGGGGAGACCTATCGAAAAGAATCTGGACAAAAAAATATAACATGCCAACAACACTAGAGGAAACCCCAAAATTCTCGGCAATATGGAATCTGGCCAGTCAAAACAGAGATGTAGTTTCCAAGCATGCATTCTAGGAAATTAGGAACAGAAATTCAGCCAAATTCTGGGAAGAAGCTTGCCAAAAAAGGGAGAAACTGAATGATGTTCAGGCTCTACAAGACACATGCCAGAAGGAAAAAGAGGAAGGTTTGAACTATATTAGAGAGTTCTGGAATGAAGACCGCCAAGAGGAATCCTGGAGAACTTGGAAAAATCTGGAAGAATGGGATAGGCATATTGATATGGAACAAAGAGAGTTGTACATAAAAGAAATGAAGACAAGGAAAATAGCTATTAGAACAGGTCCAGACATACTGAGATGGGGTCATTCAACGAAGGGAAACTTCACGATCAAAGAAGCATACAATCTCATCACGCAGCAAGAACAAGATGACATAACACCCCTATGGAAACAAATATGGAAGGGTAATTGGTGGCCGAAAGTGACTCACTTCCTATGGCTGGTTGGTAAAGGCCGCATTCTGACTTGGGATCAACTTCAAAAACGTGGAATTTAGGGTCCTCCCAGGGGTTATCTCTGTAAACAGGATCAAGAAACGCAGGAACACCTCTTGAACTCTTGTTGAGCTGCCCAATAGCAATGGGAAGAAATAAGGAGACTCTTTGGAAGGACAAATAGAGACCATCAAAACATCAAAAAAACAATCAAACAATGGGGACGAGGCCAATTCACGAGCCCAGTGGTAAGAAGAGCCTGGATTCTAACAGTAGGCATGAATATATGGATGATATGGAAAGAAAGAAACAGGAGAATCTTTCAAAACAAAGAGTTGCCTCTAGAGCAAGTCTAGAAAAGAACTTTGAGTCATATAAGAGAAACTATTATAGCTGAAACATGGAGTCAAGAGGATTGGAAAACAACACCTGAGGAAGAACAGATTCTGAACAAGCTTAATCTAGAACATGGAATGGTAGCACCTCAAATGTGGAAACCCCTTGACATCGGCAACATTAGCCCTCTCCAATTTTCTCGCCCCTCGGCAGGTTTCATCAAACTGAGTTTTGATGGAGCCTCCAAAGGCAACCCGGGGCCGGCAAGGCTCGGAGGCATATTCCGGGATGACCAAGGCAGAACAAGATAGGTTTACTCAGACTATTGTGGTATCATGAGTAATAATGAAGCAGAGCTTATTATAGTCTATCAAGGACTAACAACAACGATAAGAAATGGCTACAACAACCTGGAAGTAGAAGGCGACTCCCAACTGGTTATTGACATGATAAGGAAACTCAATAATGGAAAGACATGGGATAAAGTTACGAAAAGCTGGAGATTTGGAAACCATTATAGAGAGATTTGAATATATGAAAATCAATCATGTAAGAAGGGAAGGCAACAGAGTAGCGGATTTCCTAGCAAATTGGGGAAGTAATGAACAAGGAGGCAAGTTGGACAGCATATGGCCGACCCAACTAGAGGAGCCCAGATTAGAACCCCTCAAAGTAATCCTAGCCCAAGATTGCCATGAAGACACAACCTCAAGATAGCAGACACAGGTGGCCCCTGATCGAGGTGATAAAGAGGGATAGTACGAGAAGGTGGACATCGCAAGGGAGAGGTCGACTAAGACAGCCACCTACTGCCCTCGATGTTAATCAGATGACCATGGTGGCGTCCTGCATGCCTGCGGGAGTTTCGAGGCAGCGTAGTGGATGGAGTGAGGGGGGAGAGGAGGTTAGAAACGACGGCGATAGAGGGATGGGGCATGGGCCAGATGGGCTGGGGTACATGAGTGTGGTAAGGGTGGGAGAAAAACTTAGTATGCAGCGAAGGGAAGAGAAGAACTGTGCAGCGCAAGCGTTGGGATCTTCGGCGGTCGAGCGTGATTATAGGTATGTCTCCTCTGGCTCTCCTCCTGCATTTCACTCTGGCTTGCTTATTATGGTGGAGGAGGGGAGATCACCGGGAATTGCTGGGGTGGGGCGGCGTTTGAGCGGGTTTGCTTTTTTCTCTGCCATGCATAGTCAAGCGGAAGAGGGGGGTAATTGGGGATTTGCAGGAGAAGGGTTGTGGCTGAGCGGGTCAGAGGGTTGCTTAGTGAGGAAGAGCGAGGATCAGAGCATAGGTATGTCGGAGAATTATAGTAGTGGGGCAGAGGGTCAGCCCAAGAATTCTAAGAACCATATCCAGGTGAAGGGCTGCATGACAGAGGGCTTGCCCACCTTCCTTTGTCCAGGGGGGAGAGATCATTGTCTCGTCAGAACAATGAGGGTGGTCGAAGTGGGGCAAGAAGGCTAAGTGACAAGGAAATGCTCGCTGATGGAAGGATTGTAGCTCCTCGAAAGCTAACTTTTTTTGTTGATAATTGCAAGCAGGAGGCAATAAAGGAGAAAATGGCTCGCCTGGGTAGAGGCAAGGGTCGAGGAGGCAAAGGGCGACAGAGCCAGCCGAGCAGAAGCGAACCGTCAACCTCGGCACTAACAAGTCAGAGGCGAGGAAGGTCCATGAGGACGGCAGTCCAGGAAGCCGCTCGAGCCTATAGAGAAGGGACAGATGCAGAAATTTGGCAGCTAATTCAAGAGATGGAAGACAGTGTAATGGAAGAGGAATCGGAACCAGAGTTGGAGGAATGGGGAGATATCATCCCCAACCCAGGGCATACCAGAGGCTGAATGACGCTTTATCGGCAAGCTCTACATGTGTACTGGGTTTTAAAGCATTTACTAGCTAAGGCTCTGGAGCAGGTGGCTGGAGAAGCGGCAGCCATAGCCCAAGGCATGCCCAATATTAAAAAGGAAATGAAAAACTTGCAGATCACCGTGATAATGCAAGAATTCAAGCGGATTTCTCCCTATTATATTCGTTCCTTAAGTCAAGTACGAAATGAAGTTGTCCCCAACACCAAATGACTCGATTACAACACCTGCTAATGCAGATTTTGACACAAGTGACCGGAAGGATTAGTCCTTTACAGTTTCTTGTCTGATTATTTTTGCGGCTAGCTTTTCTTTTCAGATGCTTGTAAGTTAGCGTGTAGCATGTTTAGTGTTTTTAGATGTGTAGTTCATGTAGCAAGGATGGAAATACTGATTAAATTTAGTAATTGGATGGCATATAACAAACTCAAGTGGCCAACAGTCTTGGTTTCCCATATGGGCAAGTTGAGGCCACCAAAATGTTGTACCAATGGCTATTTATAAAAACTTACTCAGAATAAGAGTTTATCGCTATAAAACATAAAACATAAAAGTTATTTAGCTTATTTATCTCTTATATGTATGATCATACAAAACATAAAGAATTCACATATCACTTTTACTTCTATACGTATGATCATATAAAACATAAAGAATTCACATATCACTTTTACTTCTATGTGTATGATCATTGTTTAGTTTTACATCATTTATCTTATTTCCATAATAAAAATATAATTTTAAAGAAATATATATAATTATTAAAAATGATTAATTTACTTGTTTTAGAAGAGATGGATAACATGTAATGTTAAGTCACTAGTTTGAAACTTCAAGGGAAAAAATAGTTATTTCAACGGCTATTATGGCCCAAGCGAAATACCATATGATTTTGACACTTTAAATGCCCCTAAATTATGATTTCTCAACCAATAATCAAGCATAATGTAATCTCTAGAGAACTTCAAAAACGTGATAAAAAATTATTATTAAAAATGATTTCTAATTTAAAAAAAAAAAGACAATATATTTTACATCATTGTTATTCCAAAATATATAAGCTCTATCTAATTTTACAAAAATATAAAAATCACACATATTCATGTTCATTGTCTAAATTTAGACCTTTATCTTATTTTCAAAATAAAAACCCTCATTAATTTGGAAATTTATTATCCAAAATTATTTATATATATAATTACTATTTTTTAAAATTATTCACAGTAAAAATTTGTATCATATTATTTTTTAAATGCACATTGTACTATGCAATTTTATATTCTCTGTTTTTTCCACTAGAAAAATCGTAATCTTTCATTAAAAGTTGAAAAATTACATATTGTAGATGCATTTGCATATGCTGTAAGTTCTTCTACCACATGTGGGTAGCTATGTAACTGTTCCGGTCTATTAAAAAAAAACAAAAAACCATCACGCAGGATGTTCCTTGATATTTGTTATATATATACATATTTCCACGCAGGGCATCTAGTATGTAGTATTATCAGCTATGTACAAAAAGTTTCAAAAAAGTATCAATTCAGATCTGTATCTCATGGGCTGGCCGCCCTGTGATAGTGAGCATCTATATATGGACGATGGTAGTACTGGTATGAATTTGTGCATCGCTGCTCCTGGATCATCCACTCGCCTCTGGGAAGTGCCGTAGCCTCCTTGGAAAGTTGGTCGGCACTACAGTTGTGTTCCCTGTAGATATGATGACAAGTGATGTCAATAAATTGTGCCTTCAGTATATTAATATCATCCAAAATGTTGCTGAGAGTGTGTGTGTGGCAAACAGTATTATTGTTGAACCAGTCAATAACAATATTTGAATCTCCATATATATGAATATGCATGCAGTTGTGCCCCAATGCAAAATGCAGGAGGTGACGAAGAGTGATAATCTCAGCAAAATTATTTGTGCCAGTTCCCAATCCCAGTTTTGCTTTGTAGAAATGTTGTTCGTTGATGAATAATAGAAAGCCTCCCCCACAACCCCGCTGTTGGGCTGAACCATCGAAGAAAGCCCATGGGGTGCTATGATCTATTTGCGGAGGGTCACGCGGTCATCTGTCTCTAGGCTGCGGTGGATTAGGCAGCGCATTATAGGCGGATATAATGAGAGCAGTAAGATGCGACGAGTTTGCAGGTTTATCATCAAAAGTCATTCGATTTCGAGCAAACCATAGATACCAGCAAATAATGATAGGCAGGCTTTGTAGCTTGGAGGTTCTGTGTTGGTAAAACCAAGTTTCCTAGGTTTGAGTAATATCATCACCCTCCCATTTGCCAGTGTGTTGTATAGTGGATGATATGGATTGCCATAATGCAGTTAATGAAGAACAGTTAATGAACAAATGAGCGCACGATTCAGAGGATAGTTTGCATAGGGTGCACCAGGACGGTCCATAGACAACACGACGCATAAGGTATTCCCCCGTGGGGACGACGCCTTTTAAGATACACCAGAAGAATAGTTTTTGCCTGGGGGGAGAAATGAGTTTCCAAACTGAGTTCCACCAAAAAGATATTGTGTCCGGGACCTTGTGCAATATCAGAGTGAGATAACCAGACTTAGGGGTGTATACTCCGTTCACCGAGTGATACCATATGAGTTCATCCTGCCCTTGTTTGATCCTTGTATGTGATTTTGATAAAGCATTGATATATTCCAACCAGACCTAATGCCAGAGGGGTGGAATATTGATCTGGATAACAGATTTCCAATGCTGGTCAAATATGGTAGTGTTTTGTGGGTCAGCAATGTTTGCCAGAACTTTGATCTCCTGTGAGTGAAGGTGCCGAATGAGGCCTTCAGGTAGAATATGTCTACCTCCACTTCCAGTCCAAGGATCCAAACCAATACGTGCCAGAGTTCCATCATTGATCTTCCATACCAGGTTATCCCTGATAAGTGGGATAGAGTTTAGAAGTGCTTTCCAAACAGAGGATATGCCAGATTTTGGCCAGGTAGGGAGGCAGATCCAATCCAATATATTGAGGGGCCAAATATATTTGTGATATGAGATGTTGGTCCAGAGATTGTTGCCGGTGAGTAAGGTCCACCCCATTTTTGCCGCGAGTGCTTGAGCGAAAGAAGAGAGATCTTTGAGACCCCATCCACCCCATGTTTTATATTCTCTATTATATATATAAATATATATTATTTTTTAGTTATTCACAATAAATTATATCATATTATTTTTAATGCACTGTCCAAAATTTATATCC
Organism: Pinus taeda; assembly: GCA_000404065.3. Taxonomy (NCBI): domain Eukaryota; kingdom Viridiplantae; phylum Streptophyta; class Pinopsida; order Pinales; family Pinaceae; genus Pinus; species Pinus taeda. Next base: position 59,585 of record APFE031637268.1, read on the forward strand.
AATATTAAATCTTTTAAAATTTATATCAATATTTTCTTTAAATGCACACTGTCAATTTTAATATCCATTTGTTATAATATATATATATATATAATATATATATAATATATATAACAATCTATTTAAATTTTTAACGACCAATATATTACAGCGATTTCAATGACTGTTTTTAGAAAGGCTATTCAATATAAAAATTATTGCGAATTATAGCGATTTCAACTACTGTTTTTAGAAATGCTATTCAATATAAAATGTCACACAACTAAACTCCATTGTTTTCTAATTGAAACGAACTTCTTTGAAAACAATGTTTTGGTATTAATATTTTCCTTCTGCATCTATTCAATGTTTTTCTATTTATAGTTCTGTTCTATCTGTCAAGCCAGTGTTTATAGGTATGATGTCTTAGTATTTAGACATAAATAGTAATATATGGTTTTAATTATCGTTTAAAAAAAAATAATTAAACAATACTACCAGAGTGATTGATATCATGCATAATAATATAGTTTATTATAATGAATTGGTTGCTGCTGTAACTTTCCTAATACAATCTCTCTTCTGAATTGGAATGTATTTCCATGCGCAAATACAATTTCTGATTTCTTTGAAAGTATTAGTTTAGAAACCATCCACAAGAAACCATCAACTTATTTATAAGAAACCATTAACTTATTTATAAAAAAATTAAGTCAGACGTGCACAATAAAAAAATTAAGTCAGACATGCACAATATGATATATCACGCGTTGATTATTGCAGTTATGTGCAGAACTTTTGTACTTTATGATACATCGTATATTAAATAGTTGCTACTCAGTATTTAACTGATCCAATTTTATTTATTTCCAAATAGAATGTAGAGAAGTTCAGAAACAATAATATCATAGCTATAACTCACTAATACCTTCCACTATAAGTATACAAGTATAAGACACAGCCGTTGGCTCAGTAGATTAAGTCGTTCGTTATGCAGATAACGGTAGGCCATCGATCAAATCAATTAAGGCAGTGTTGCTATTCTAGAGTAAGCCTGTTGATCAAGATGATGAACCAGTCCTAGTTCCGAGCGCAGCCCCATAATATTAGTGAAAGATCCAGCATCCTATGAAACCTTTGATCACATCCTCAACTACAGGCCATCATTGAGGAGGCAAGGCATCGGTTTGCAAAAGTCTACTGTTGCTGTATAAACTAATTAACAGTGATATCATTGTTCGTGAACTTTTTTTTTTTTTGGACTTAAAAGCATGATTGTATTTATATAAGATATATAAAAAGGCATATATGTACATTCACTTGACAATTGAAAATGTCCCATATAGATCTGGAGCAGCATAGACATGGAGCATATTTCAAAAAAGGAAAAACTTTGCCATGAAAACGGATAAAAACCTGGGCTGTCAACCCGCAACAAGATTTTTAAAGATCATAGGGGAAACATAGGAGGAGATTCCTGTGGAAATAAAACAAGGAACAACATCATATGAAAACAAAACATAAGGAGAGAATAGAAGGAAAAAAAAAATCCAAGAAAACCTGAGGATCTGCAAAGGAAAACTAGAAATCGGGAGGAGAGAAATCCTGAATGGAAAAATTTTTCCTTTCAAAAGAAACCTGCATATACCAAAAACCTGGAAATTGAAAACCCATCTTTGATAAAACGTCCGCATGCTGATTTTGGGCCCTGATGATATGATGAATTGACCCGCCCTCCATTCTATCCCAGAAAAACCTGATCCTGTCTAACCATCCTACAGGGTGAGGCCTGGAAATGTTATTTTTCCTAGAGACATAATCCACCATAACTTTTGAGTCTCCAAAGATTGAGACACCCTGTAAATTTAGAAAGAGACAGAAGCTTAAAAGACCAGCGAGGGCCATCGCCTCAGCTTTGCTGTTGGTGCCCCTCCCCCCATTCCAGTGGATGAAAAATTGACTATTTTCATTTGCTAAAAAGTGAACTCCACAGCCACATGATCCATTCTGTTCAGCTCCATCGAAGTATGCCCTTGGTAGAAAAGAATTCTCCTAGGAAAGCTCTTTACAAACCTGATTCTTTTACTTGAGAGGTTTTTGCGGGATTGCTTCATAGAGTGTAACAATATTGAAGAAGATTTCTAAGAATGGGGATCTTTTGCCATTGAAAATATAATTGTTGGGCCACTTCCATATGCTCCAAAGAGTGATAATGAAAATTGATCTCCCTGAATCCTTTTGCTTGCTGCACCAGAGAAACGCTTCATTTATAGAAGTGTGAGACATATGCTGGATTCCATAGCAGTTCTCCAAGGATTGCCATAGTTGCTGATATCTATTGCAATTTAGGAATAAGTGATAGTTGTTTTCCTTTGCTGACCTGCATATAGGAAAAAAACCAGACCTGTCATCCCCGCTTCTTTAAGTTCTCCCAAGATAGATTTTTGTTATAGAAAGACAACCATGAGAAGAAAATCATTTTGGAAGGGCATCCAGATTTCCAAAAAATGCAAGGGGAGGAAGGAGAGAGGAGACTGCTTTAGACCAATCAAATTCTAATAAATGTCTTTTACACGAATAGAATTCATCCCTTTCGAATTTCTCCAAATGAGACAATCAGACTCCAATGAGCGAAAGATGCCGCAATTTCTGAGACGAGTCCTGATGAGATCCCATTGAAGAGCGATATCAACTGGCATCTCCAAACTTCCTGCTTCCCTCCAAAGAGGAATTGGACCTGCCAGCCTGAGATTAAACTGTCCCAAAAGAAAACACCTTTCCTGTGAAGAAAAATCAATAATGATTCAGGTACATTGATCTCCTCAACCGGATTGAAATCACCAAATTAAATTCTTCAGGAAAAAGCTTTCAATCTTATGGAAACTTAACCATATTGAAGAGCCGTAAGAGGAGCCGATTCTTCCTTCATGATAGATCCTTCCTGCCCAAGTATTTCTTCTGAATTGTGTTACTCCAAGGCCCTTCTTCATAAATCCCTCTCCACAAAGACTTGCATAAAAGTGCCTTTCTGAATGTCCGTAAGTCTAAAAGACCCCATCCTCCCATGCTCTTCGACGAAGAGATATTGGATAATTTTGAGAGATGATATTTCCTTTTTCCTGCTTGACCACCCCAAATAAAATTTGCAGTAAGCTTATTCATTGATTGAATCATGCTTAAAGGAAGAAAATATAAATGAGCCCAATAAACTGCAAGTTGATTTAGCACAGATTGTGCCAGAATCACTCTACCCGCTAGAGAAAGGCATCTATACTCCCAGACTGATATCTTCTTGGAGTATCATTGTTCCTGAACTTGTTTATTGTTCTTTTAAACTTGAAAGCTTTTCCAACCCAGAGACCTGTAATCCTAGAGGTAGCCACTTGATGTCATCAAATATGATTCTTGCAGGTGCATATAGCTTACAATCAAATAGCTCACAATCAAATAACTCACAATCAAATAGTCAGTCTACCCAATTTCTTTCTTGCATCAAATATCAGAAAAATTTTCTGCAACACACTAACAACATTTCACATTAAATATCGCAATAGTAGCATAATGAATTTGTTGATTTGTATTTCGGAGTTATTACAACAATCATAACATATCTCTTGTATATGTGAAGAAGTTTCAAAGCATTAGATTTATAGTGTATTCAACCACGTTGCAGTATTTATAATTTGAATAATTTTAAGTCAACTATACTGATTTATAAATAGGAACAACTGGCTACTTCTTGTTAAATTGGGTTTTATTTTGCGTTTGATTTAGGAATTAGTGATGAAGGTTGACTATTCGATTGTGAAACTACATGCACCTGCAAGAATCATATGTGTTGACACCAAGCGGCTATCTCTAGGATTAAAGGTCTCGGTTGCATTGGAAACTTGAAAATACCTTCAATTTTAAAAGAAGAAAAATCAAGATGTGGCTCTTGTTCCATCCTTGACTCACTTCAACCTTCCAGACAGTATCAAGCAACCCTCAAAGGTTAGACAATGGCAAGAAAAGGTCATAAAGGTGATCGAGCAAGTTCTTCTGTAGTTCAGTGCAACAAAAAATAGCTCACAGGTGTTGTTCCTCAAAGAAATGGAAATTGGGGAGTACAGATATATGCAAATCATAAGAGAATATGGCATGGCACCTTTAAATCAGAAAAAGAAGCTGCCTTGGCTTATGATAGAACTTCCATCAAGTTAAAAGGCAAAGATAGCCCTCGAAACCTTCCCAATGAACCAATCTTTGAAACAGAGTCATATTTTCAGAATCACTTCACTGACAAAGAAATTGTTGAAATGATCAAAGATCATTCCTATGATGAAAAACTACAGCACATGAAACGCCTTCCAAATTTACCTAGATCAACATAACAAGGTGAACCTCTTCAGCAGCTTTTGGAGAATTTACCAGGGTCCTCTATGATGCATAAACCGCATCAATTTTGCAAAGCATTGACAGTCAGTGATTTGGGTTCCCTAAACAGGTTGGTGATCCCAAAAGAACATGTTCAGAATCACTTACCTATAGACATGCTGGAAAATGGAGAGACCATAGTTCTTACATTTTTTGACAGTGATTGTGAAGAATGGAAATTCAGGCTCAAGTACTGGACCAGCTCTAGGAGCTATGTGCTCACCAGCGGATGGAGAAATTTTGTGAAGGTTAAAAAGCTGGAAGCAGGGGATACGGTTTACTTCACCCCTCACACCACCATAGAAAACAACACCTTTTACATTACAATTCCTCGTTCTCACGAGGATGGAAAATCCAATTCATCTTGCATTGCCAAGGGTTTTCCTGAGAAGTTTCTGGCCATGTCTACTAGTACTGAGAGTCTTAATTCAGTGCCTCAAGAAGGGAGGGACCCTGGTGCAGTAACTAATATGTTGACCATGCCAATGGATTTCAGTGACTCTAAACCAACAGAGTTGGTGAGGGCTCAAGATCGCGAGGGGTTACAAGGAAATAGTATTATGAGCGGTGCAGAGATCCATGGCTTGGCAGGTTATGAGTTAAAGACTGAGAAAACAAACACTGACAATGGTAGCATAAAGTTATTTGGAGTTACAATTTCCCCAATTCAATGCATCCTAGCGCAGTGACTAATAATTTGTCCATGCCAGTGGATTTCAGTGACCTTGAACCAACAAAGTTGGTGAGGGCTCAAGAACATGAGAGGGTATAAGGAAATAGCATTATGGGTAGTGCAGATATCTAGGGCTTCGCAAATGATGAAATAAAGAATGAGAAAACAGGGACTGGCAATGGTGGCATAAAGGTCACAACAAAACCTAGTTTGGATTTTTGATAACTTCGAAGTCAAAGAATTTTTACTTAGACTTTGTTTGGGTTTATACGTAGTGAAATTTCTGGAACAAATTTGATTTTAGACTATTTTTGAGTTTTTGCAATATGTTGCGAAATTCTGAAAAGATTGTGTCATAATGATCAGTGCAAGGCATTGTTAAGGATTTAGATTATGTGTGGAAGATTATTTAATATTTATACTTAGGGGTGTTTGTTTTGTTTAATGTTCATTCCAGGATTTAAGCTTTTAGCGAATTGCAATATTTTCTAATAAAATTTAAAGTATGTTGAATAACCCTGTAGATTTTATCGCTGATTTGCGAGCAATTTGGACAATAGCCCTATATATAACTTCTACATAGTTGTAGCATTTCATGTTAAGATTTAAAATTTAACATTTGTAATAATCGTTGTTTATATATATGTTGGGGGCTATTTAATGTTCTTCTTTGACATGGTTGTAGTCTTTCTGGTAAAAAATTATTATTTAGCAATGTTCACATGCATAGTTCCCATCTTTCCTTCTAAAACTTAGAAAATACTATTTACAAATACACTCTTGTTCAATAGTCTTACATACTTACATTGCGTCACCTACTAAGGTGGAGTTATTGTCCCTAGTTGCCATCTTTCTTTTTAAAACTTAGAAAATAGTATTTAGTATTTACAAATACTCTCTTGTTCAATAGACTTACATCCTTACACAATGTCGTCTACCAAGGTGGAGATATTGTCCCTACGGCCAAAAGTGGTCAGAATCTCGGCAAAAAAAATTCAAGAAATGTTGCACTACCAATGTTTGAATCATGTTTTTGATGGTAGAAATAGATTCAATACCATCAAAAACCTCTGGGGCACTCAAAATCTTTAAGTTTGACAACTATATCCTGGATTTACAAAAATCCCTACTAGATTTTATCAAAATCTGACTAGAATTTCCATGATTTTCCAAGAAAAAACAATCTTGTTAAATTATAGCTATTTACACCAAAAATATTATCTTCCTGAAATTTGACTCTACAAACACTACCTATTTTCATCGTTTTATCAGTCGAAACAAAAACATTAGAGAAACAGCTGCTTCTTTCTTCTCCTTCAGCCTTCTTCATAGCGGCCCGGTTTCCCCAACCTACGACTTCAGCTTCCCCATGGTTAGTATGAGGTTCCCTGAGCTCTATTGTTGCTGGAGTCTGTTGTAGTCTGTTGTCACTGTCTATCCCTGGTTAGCCCGCTCAAACCCTGGTTAGCACGCTTGCGTAAGCATTTATCTATATATGCCCTCTACGCCTGTTGTCCTCTACCTGGCGTGGAGACTAGAGTAGGACACCGCCCTGAACATGGAAGACAACAAAGCACTATTTCTTCACCACGCCGTACATACATACAAAGCTTTGAAAAAGGATTTACACGTGTTATATTTTGACTGATAGAACGATGAAAATAGATAGTGTTTGTAGAGTCAAATTTCAGGAAGAGAACATTTTTGCTGTAAATAGCCATAATTTAACCAGATTGTTTTTTTATTTGAAAATCATGGAAATTATGGTAAGATTTTGATAAAATTTGGAAGGGATTTTTGTAAATCCAAGATATAGCTGTCAAACTTCAAGATCTTGGGTGTCCCCAGAGGTTTTTGATGGTGCTGAATCTATTTCTACCATCAAAAACATGATTCAAACATTGCTAGTGCAACATTTCTTGAATTTTTTTTGCCCAGATTCTAACCACTTTTAGTCGTAGGGACAATAACTCCACCTTGGTAGACTACGCGGTGTAAAGATGTAAGACTATTGAAGAAGAGAGTATTTGTAAATAGTATTTTCTAAGTTTTAAAAGGAAAAATGGCAACTAGGGACAACAACTCCACCTTGGTAGATGAGGCCATGTAAGTATGTAAGACTATTGAACAAAAAGGCATTTGTAAATAATATTTTCTAAGTTTGAAAAAAAAAGATAACAACTATGCATGTGAACATTGCTAAATAATAATTTTTTACAAGAAAAACTACAACCATGTCAAAGAAGAACGTTAAATAGCCCCCACATATATATAAACGATTATTACAAATGCTAAATTTTAAATCTTAACATGAAATGCTACAACTATAAAGAAGTTATATATAAGGCTATTGTCCAAATTGCTTGCAAATCAACTATAAAATCTACAGGGTTATTCAACAGAAATACTTTAAATTTTATTAGAAAATGCTGCAATTCACTAAAAGTTTAAATCATGGAATGAACATTAAACCAAACAAACACCCCTATATATAAATATTATATAATCTTCCACACATAATCTAAATCCTTAACAATGGCTCTCACTAATCATTATAACACAATCTTTTCAAAATTTCACAACTTATTGGAAAAACTCAAAAATACTCTAAAATCAAATTTGTTCCAGAAATTTCACTACGGATAAACCCAAACACATTTTAAAGTAAAAATTCTTTGACTTCGAAGTTATCAAAAGTCTAAACTAGGTTTTGTTGCGACCTTTATGCCGCCATTGCCTTGAGCCCTCACCAACTTTGCTGGTTCAAGGTCACTGAAATCCACTGGCATGGACAGTCACTGCACCAGGATCCCTCCCTTGAGGCATTGAATTGGGAAAACTGTAACTCCAAATAGCTTTATGCTACCACTCTGTTTTCTCAGTCTCATAACCTACCAAGCCATAGATATCTGCACTGCTCATAATGCTATTTGCTTGTAAACCCTCGGGATCTTGATCCCTCACCAACTCTGTTGTTTTAGAGTCACTGAAATCCATTGGCATCGTCAACATATTAGTTACTGCACCAAGGTCCCTCCCTTCTTGAGGCACTAAATTGAGACTCTCAGTACTAGTAGACATGGCCAGAAATCTCTCAGGAAAACCCTTGCTAATGCAAGATGAATTGGATTTTCCATCCTCGTGAGAACGAGGAATTGTAATGTAAAAGGTGTTTTCTGTGGTGCTATCAGGGGTGAAGTAAACCGTATCCCCTGCTTCCAGCTTTTTAGCCTTCACAAAATTTCTCCATCCGCTGGTGAGCACATAGCTCCGAGAGCTGGTCCAGTACTTGAACCTGAATTTCCATTCTTCACCACCACTGTCCAAAAAGGTAAGAAATATGGTCTCTCCATTGTCCAGCATGTCTATAGGTAAGTGATTCCGAGCATGTTCTTTTGGGATCACCAAACTGTTTAGGGAACCCACATCACTAACTGTCAATGCTTTGCAAAATTGATGCGGTTTATGCGTCGTAGAGTACCCTGGTAAATTCTCCAAAAGCTGCTGAAGAGGTTCACCTTGTTCTGTTGATCTAGGTAAACTTGGAAGGCGTTTCATCTGCTGTAGTTTTTCATCATAGGAATGATCTTTGATCATTTCAACAATTTCTTTTTCAGTAAAGTGATTCTGAAAATATGACTCTGTTTCAAAGACTGGTTCATTGGAGAGGTTTCGAGGGCTATCTTTGCTTTTTAACTTGATGGAAGCTCTGTCATAAGCCAAGGCAGCCTCTTTTTCTGATTTAAAGGTGCCAAGCCATATTCTCTTATGATTTGCATATATCTGTACTCCCCAATTTCCATTTCTTTGAGGAACAACACCTGTGAGCTGTTTTTTGTTGCACTAAACTGCAGAAGAACTTGCTCGATCACCTTTATGACTTTTTCCTGCCATTGTCTAACCTTTGAGGGTTGCTTGATGCTGTCTAGAAGGTGAAGTGAGTCAAGGATGGAACAAGAGCGACAGCTTCATATGATTCCTGCAGGTGCATGTAGTTTCACAATCAAATAGTCAGTCTACCCAATTTCTTGCTTCCATCAAATATCAACAAATTTTTTTGCAGCACACTTTTGCAGTCAAAATCCAGCTTTAGACTTATAAGCAGCATAGAGAATGTCCACGCTTTCAAACCTTGTCTCACCAACTTTAAAATCAAATCTTGATGTTATTTTTTAATTAGCAACCATCATCACTAATTCCTAAATCAAACGCAAAATAAAACCCAATTTAACGAGAAGCAGCCAGCTGTTCCTATTTATAAATCAGTATAGTTGACTTAAAAATATTCAAATTATAAATACAAATCATAAATACTGCAACCTGGCTGAATACACTATAAATCTAATGCTTTGAAACTTCTTCTCATATACAAAGAAAATCTAATGCTTTGAAACTTCTTCACATATACAAAGAGATATGCTATGACTGTTGTAATCACTCTGAAATACAAATCGACAAATTCATGATGCTGCTATTGCGATATTTAATGTTAAATGTTGTTAGTGTGTTGCAGAAAATTTTCTGATATTTGATCCAAGCAAGAAATTGGGTAGACTGACTATTTGATTGTGAGCTATATGCACTTGCAGGAATCATATTTGCTTGACACCTAAGTGGCTAGCTCTAGGATTACAGGTCTCCGCTGGGTGGGAAAAGCTTTGAAGTTTAAAAGAACAATAAACAAGTTCAGGAACAATGATATCGCTGTTAATTAGTTTATACAGCAACAGTAGACTTTCGCAGAGCGATGCCTTACCTCGTCAATGATGGCCTGTAGTTGAGGATGTGATCAATGGTTTCATAGGATAATGGATCTTTCACTAATATTATGGGGTTGCGCCCGGAACAGGACTGGTTCATCATCTTGATCAACAGGCTTGCTCTAGAATAGCCACACTGCCTTGATTGATTTGATCGACGGCCTACCGTTATCTGCATAACCAACGACTTAATCTACTGAGCCAACGGCCGCTTCTTATACTTATATACTTGTAGTGGAAGGTATTAGTGAGTTGTAGCTATGAGATTATTGTTTCTGAACTTAGATTCTATTTGGAAATAAATAAAATTGGATTAGTTAAACAGTGAGTAGCAACTATTTAATAGACGATGTATCAAAAAGTACAAAAGTCCTGCACATAACTGCAGTAATCAATGTGTGATATATCATATTGTGCATGTCTGAATAAGTTAATGTCTTCTTGTTGATGGTTTCTTAACTAATACATTCAAAGAAATTAGAAATTGTATTTGTGCATGGAAATACATTCCAGTTCAGAAGAGAGATTGTATTAGGAAAGTTACAGTAGTAATCAATTCATTATAATAAACTATATTATTATGTATGATTTCAATCACTCACTCTTGTAGTATTGTTCAAATTATTTTTTGTAAACGATAATTAAAACTATAGATTGCTACTCTTTATCTCTAAATACGATGACATCATACCTATAAACCAGGTATGAAACACTGGCTTGATAGATATAACAGAACTATAAATAGACAAACATTGAATAGCTTCCGAAAAAATATTGTTTTCAAAGAAATTCGTTTCAATTAGACAACGATGGAGTTTTAATGTGTGACCTTTTATATTGAATAGCATTTATAAAAACAGTCATTGAAATCGCTATAATATATTGGTTCGTCCATAAAAATTTAAATAGATTTTTAAAATTTTATATATATAAAACAAGGAATATAAGAATTTCGACATGTGCACTTAATATTAATAATATGACTATAATTATGTGAATAATTAAAAATTAATCTATAACAAATAATTAAAATTGACAGTTATAGTGTTTTTTAAATTGGATAGACAGTGTGTATTTAAAGAAATATTATATAAATTTTATAACAAAAATATAAAAAAATAATCTTAATATATAAATAATTTGATAATAAAATTTCAAATTATCATGACTGTTTTATTTTGAAAAATAAGTAAAGGTGTAAATCAGATAAATTATACTGAATTTTATATTTGTAAAAACCTTAGATAGAACTATTCATATTAAAGAATAAATTCGATATAAATTTTATGATTTTTTTTTTTAAATCAGAAATAATTTTTAGTATAAATTTTTTTATCACTTTTTTAAGTTCTCTAGAGATTACATTATACTTGATTATTGGTTGAGAAATCATAATGTAGAAGCATTTAAAGTGTCAAAATCATATGGTTTAGATTACATTATGCTTGATTATTGGTTGAGAAATTATAATTTAGAGGCATTTAAACTGTCAAAATCATATAGTATTTCGCTTGGGCCACAATAGCCATTAAAATAACTATTTTAACTATTTTTTTCCCTTGAAGTTTCGAACTAATGACTTTACATGTTATCCATCTCTTCTAAAACAAGTAAACTAATCATTTTTAATAATTATATGTATTTCTTTAAAATTATATTTTTATTATGGAAATAAGATACTAGTGACTTAACATTACATGTTATCCATCTCTTCTAAAACAAGTAAACTAATCATTTTTAATAATTATATATTTTTCTTTAAAATTATATTTTTATTATGGAAATAAGATAAATGATGTAAAACTAAACAATGATCATACACACAGAAGTAAAAATGATATGTGAATTCTTTATGTTTTATATGATCATACCTATAGGAGATAAAGAAGCTAAATAATGATAGCGAAAGTGATATGTGAATGCTTTATGTTTTATGTTATCATACGTAAAAGAGATGAGGAAGCTAAATAACTTTTATGTTAAATAACTTTTATGTTTTATATGATGATATGTATAAGTGATAAGGAAAAGAAGCTAAATAAAGATAGCATAGCGATAAACACTTATTCTGAGTCAGTTTTTATAAATAGCCATTGCAATGGT
>APFE031637271.1:0-28379 GCA_000404065.3 Pinus taeda
TGGTTGAAACCTGAAAAGCCATCCAACAAGGAAATCCTTGAAGCCCCTACTACTCTCTGCAAAATGTGGTCCATTTTAGGTAGGGGGTAGTTATCCTTCAATGACACTTGGTTAAGGTTTCTTAAATCCACACAGAGCCTAATTTCACCTGTTTTCTTCCTTGTGGGGACTAGATTTGAAATCCAATCAGAAAATCTGATCGGTGCTATTATGCCTGCTTTAAACATCTTTTGGACTTCTTGTTCCATTGCTGGGAGGAGCATGGGATTTATTCTCCTCAATTTTTGTTTAAAGGGGTTCTGATTTGGCTTGAGTGGGATTGTGTGTTGTATTACGGAGGTGTCATAGGACTTAAGGTCCTCATAACTCCATGCAAACACGTCTTGAAATTCTTTAAACAAGTCAATGTATTTGGGCTTTTGATCAGGAGGCAAAGCAGCAGAAAGTTTTATGATTTTGGGCTGTTGGACTGTCCCTATGTTATGTTCTTCAATGGTAGTATTTAGGGGTTCAATTTTTGGTTTATTGGGGACATCATTAGAATCAAACATGTCTTCCAATGGAGCTAAACCTATGGGCAGAAGAATGTCCTTTAGCTGTATCATTTCAGTTTCATCCTCTGGTGTCTCTTCATGCTCAATGTGTTGGATCTCTTGAATGTTATTCTGATTGAAGATTGTAGGATTTAGCATTTGGGAGGCTGTTTTGGGAGACAGTACTTGGCTGTTATTTAAATTTAGTATTTGTGATTGACTTGCTGGCTCAGTATCTATATTGAGGCCTGAAAATTCTTCCTGTAAATTCAGAAAGTTTTTGATTTGTGTATCACTATCAAATACTTGCCAATCTCTTATGTTATTGGGGATTGAAGGTCTGTGCTTTACCTCAGCTGTGAAACGGTGATGGGGGTCAAAAGGTAGCTTACAGGTACTTGCAAACATGGCTAGACTGTGAGCATGCAGGTTTTGTGACCTAGGAACTTTGGTGACTTGGGAATCAACAAAAGATTTAAGTAGCTCAGTAGCCACAGCTCTGTATGATCTGAGTCTATTATCTTTGGTAACAAAATTGCCCTTAACCTGTTGGATAACCAAGTCAGAATCTCCTAGGATTGATACTCTTGTAACTTGAAGGGATTTTACCAACTTGAGGCCTAGTAACAGGGCCTCATATTCAGCCATATTGTTGGTACATCTAAAGTTCAGTCTGTAAGCCCTACCTTCTGCATAACTGCTTTCTTTATTGTGCACCCATATTCCTGCTCCTGCCCCTAGCTTGTTAATTGATCCATCAAATTCTAGGAACCATAGAGATTCCTTACCTAGGGGGTTTTGGATAAGGTCTGTGAGGCATGAATTTGTAAGTTGGAGTATAGGCTGATCTTGTGGTTTGAGTTGAATGACATCCTTCTCCCTTGGTGTAATTGTTTTGTTTTCTAGAGGGGCCCCTTTTTCATTATCTTGTTCAAATGTTGTGGCTTCACAGTTGCTGGTTTTGTGGTCCTGAATATTGGCATTGTTTGATTCAGTTTGTGCTTGGATATCAGGCTCTTCTTGTCCGGCAACTTGATTTGTTTTAATTATATGAGCCTTTTCCTTGGTATTGCTGCTTGTATTATCATTGTAAAGGATGTATGAGTCTATGTCGGAGTGGACAGCATAAATGGGAAAGTTTTGAGGCTTCTCTGTACTACTGACCATGTATTTCATTAGTGACTCTCTATACAACCTTTTGGGTTGACCAAAGACTGTAATAGTAGCATATGACATGTCTAGTTGAAGAGACCCTTGAAGTTTAGCTCCCCATGATCTTGACAGTAACATCCCATATTTGGGTGGAATGTAAGCAACAACTACATCCATTAGGATGGTTTTGTTTGGATATTGGACTAAAGACACACATAGGTCTTTTATTAGGCCTAGACACTTGACTTGACTGGAATCAAATGAAAAGAGGTCCTTGTATGGTCTAGTGATATCCAAATTCAACCTTTCCATTACAGATTTGGGCATTAGATTATGAGATGCACCTAAGTCAAACATTGCATTGTGTAATATTTTGTCATGCACATGCAGGCTGACATAGAAGGGTAGGATTCCTGAGCCTGCTACTTTTCCATCAACCTCTGGGCCAAAAAGCAATTCAGGGGTGTCATCCAATACATTGACATTATCCACATTATCTTTGTTCTTGCTATGGGTGAGTTGTAGAGATATTTGAATTTGCTGTTTATAGATCTCATTTTTGGCTAGCTCTGCCAGAGGTATGGTTATTTTTAATTTTCCAATTTCTGTTTCCAAATCAAAGGGTTTTTCTGCTTGTGTTTTAGTATTATGGGTGAGCCTGCTTTCCTTATCTGCTGAGGTTTGTTCCTGATTTTGGGGTTTATGATTGTTGATCACCTCTTGGGGCCCCTTGCTTGGTTTAGACTGTTCAAATGGTGAAGGTGGTGAATTTGGTGTTTGTTTAGTGACATCTTCAATAGTTATGTCTGCTGTGGGTGAATCAGTTGTGCTCTTTGGTTCCACAACTATGGCACTTTTGGGCTGTAGTTTATCTCTTGTTTTATCAGGTTGTGTTACATTTACAGTCCTACTTCTTAACTTGTACTGTTTGTGAACCTCATAGACAGCAGTGTCATAGCCTTGTTTGAAATCAAATGATTCCCCTGAACTAGTGTGAAACTGTTTACTATCTTCCTCATCCTGGTCCTCTTGACTCAAGAAGACTTGGTGCTTGTTGTCAAGCCCCATTAGGTGGATATGAGTGTCCTCTGTTTGTTCTTCGGATGTGGATGCCTCAGCATAGTTTTCTTGAAATGGTGGTCTTATTTCAGGGTCATTGCAGGCTTTGCCCCCGCTAGGATTTAGGTTTCTCCTAAAGTTTGGGTTCCTGTTATGATTGTTTGGTGGTGCTTCCCATGAGGATTTTCTTTCCGCAGATTCTACCCTATCACCTAACCTCTTCATACCAGAAATTATTGCATCCAATTTTTGGTCCAAGGCAGAGGGCTCTTCTTTGAAAACAACTCTCTTTTCTGTTTTAGCCCTATTCCTCTTGGCAATCAGGTTTGCTTCAACCGTTACAACAACTCTCTGAGCTTCTTCGAGGGTTTGAGGGGCTCTTTCTTTCAATTGATAGGCCATATTTGGGTCAAATCCATCTGGGAATTTGTATAAGGCTAAATCCGGGGGCGGTCTTAGGTTTTGAGGTATGGCATTATAAACATTGTTGAACCTGGCACAATATTCCAAAACAGTCTCTTGGGGACCTCTTCTGATCATGTCATATTCACCAAGTATGTGTAAAGGGTCCTTCTTTTTCTCCCATCTATTTGTGAAGGATTGGTATAGCTCATCAGGGTTATTAATGCTGTTTGCGGGCAAAGATCTAAACCATGTTCTTACATCCCCTGTTAAGCTTTGGACAAATATTCTCATTCTTACAGTTTCATCATCAATCTCATAATTTTCGAAATGATCTTACATTCTTTTAGCATGTTGAATGGTAGAATAAGGTCCAGTGGAGTCAAAGTATGAGATTTTGGCTTGGTAGTCTTGAGGTAAGGCCACTGGATTGGCAGGCAATTGCAGAGGTGCATACCTGGCCATATTTGCTGGGTTCTGGAGGTTAACTAGGAGAACTGGGATAAGGGGAACAACAGGTATCACAGGGGTAACAGGTATAGAGTGTATAACAGTGTGGGATGAAAGGACTTGTGTGGGAGAAGAAGGGATTAGTGGGGAGTTTTGAGATGTGGAAGGGGAGCTGGGGGAATTAGGGGTAGAACGGAATAGGACTTTGACTGGAGTGGGGATAGAGTTAGGAAGCTCTGGCTGTGGACTGATGTCAGCAAGTTGGTCTTGTATTTGCTGGTTCCTAACAAACTTGGGGATTGTGTTGGGATTTTCGAATATAGTGGGAGGGTTAGGGTCAGGGTTATTCCTTGTGTACCTGAGATTCTTCTTGGGAGCCAGCTTCTGAGCTAGTCCTATAAGGTTTTATGAAAACTTTGTGCAGCAAGGACTGGATAGGAGCTCTAAAGACTCAGCATATCTATATAAGGTAAAAAGAGGTTTGAGTCAGCTCTACCTTAGGCTAGAGATGTTTGTGTAGAAGCAGCTTAAAGGTGTCTTAACCGATTTTCAGACTGTGAGTGCAATTCCTTAATAGATTTTCAGGCCTTTAGATCCTCAGTGTCCCCAGTGGAGTCGCCATTCATGTTAACACCCAGGTTGTCCTCTTTGACTCCTAAGAGGATACGGCCGGGGTAACCACTAACCAATCTTTGGGCTGCAGCTTCTAGCCTAGCTGCAGTCAGAGAGGGCTCTCTCTATATGGTTTTGTCACTGCTTTCAGTGAAGGTTTTAGGCTAGTTATGGAGTGAATATTTTGATTGTTTTGTATGTTTGGTTGGGAGGATGCTTCTGGTTTCTTTAAAGTATATCAGCAGGTAAGATTAATCCATTGGGCAATGGGGTCTAGGCCTGTCTTCTCTTGAAATCTTGAGTTTGGTGAGGGGAAAGCTACAGGGCCTGTGTGCATTTCATAAAACAAACTGTAAATAGGGAGAATGAGGTGAAGACAGCCGGCAAAGAGCAGTTAAGAATACTTTACTTAAGCTGAATATTACAAAGAGGCTTGTGATTTAGGAGCAATTGCCTGAATTTCCTAAAACAACAACATACTGAGATGACATAGTATTAAAGGTAGCAGCGAAGAATTACTCTTTAAATACCATATCAGAAGAAAACATACAAGATAGTTTAGATTGAGTTCAGGGTAGCCACTGCCTAAATCCCGAGACTATTCTTTCTCTTTACTACCTAGATTTGCAAGCATACAGAAAGATTTGGAAAACATATGAAATAACAGTGATCACAGGTGAAATAAAGAGCTGTGAGGAAAACTTATTGAACCATGAAATGCACAGGAATCCTGCCACTTTGAGCCACACACCGTCAACAGATCAAGAGACCAACATCTTTGAAGAAATCCCACTGCCTTTTGTATTAAACTGTCTGAGAGTTTACAATATCAGTATAACAGAGAAGAAAGAGATTTCTTACATCCGGAGTCCAACCCTTCTAAACAAACGCGAAGGGGAATATATAGAGGTTACATACAAAAATATCTCAGGAATGGAGTCATCTGAGAGGGAAAATATCTCTTACATTTGTACAGGAGAGTAGATGAGAGTTTAATACAAGCATAAATGCCTCTTTAAAGCCTGTAACTGCTGTCAGGACGAATTTTTGACCTTTGGGCACTGTGGAGTTAATTGCGCGGCTTTATCATAAATATGAACTGAAATGCTCTGTCATTTTGACCTTTTGTATCTTCTTGGCCCTGCAACCTGTACCTGCTGATGCCGAGTACCTGTGCTGAGTTGGCTCAGTGTCTTTATGCTCGCTGTCATAGCTTTGTCCTCCTGTAGATGCAATATGGACTGTGTTGCTGCAAAAGATTTAATTCCTTAACTTTGGTTCAAAAGTAATGTTATTAAGTCCTGCCATATATCTTGAGGGGGAAGCTGATGCCTCAAAATTGACCCTATGGTCTCATCAGCCTCTGTGTACTTATAAAAATGGGGAGGTTCATCAAATAAATGTGCTACCTCATTTTTAATAAAAAATAAATTATCTAATTTATCAAATAGAGCCTGTCCTGTTAATGGGCCTGTTGATGATGACCCAGATGTATCAGCAATTTGGATTGCTGCAAAAGTGCTCACCCTTTTGATGTATTTTTCATGGGAGAGAAGCTGCCCTGATTCTTCCAAGCTGGGAAGCCCTTTGTCCTGCAAGGCTGTGAACCTATTCTGGAACTTGGTTATATCTGCCTGTATATCATGGATCTTTCTGTCCAGTGTATGAATTAGGTTATTCATTGTTGTGGTTCTTTTGATTAGGGAAATGGTTTCAGTTCTATTAGCAATTCCCATTCTTATCAGCTGAGCACCAGTTCTGTAATTTAAGACTTTAATCATTCTAGGGGCAAGGTCTGCCACGTTGCCAAGGGCGTTTCTTGCTCTGTATAGTTCTTTCTTTGCCCTACCAATGAGTCCTATCTGCTCATATATAGCATCAATGTACTCCCACTGGTTGGTGATCGATTGTCCAATGGCAGTCCAAATCACTTGCTTGACTTCTGCTGTTACTTTTTCAAAATTGAGTTGCTTTTCCAGCTCTGCAACTATTTTTCTTAGGGCTTTTACTTCCCTCTCCCTCTCAGCCACGTTTTGCTTAGATTTATCATATTTTTCCTCTATCTTTGCTAAGCTTTCCTTGGCCTTATTTAGCTCTGACATTTGAGCCTCCAACACCTGAAGTTCTTGCCTCAATTTTTGCATATCCAGGCTCTCGGCCTGCTCAGTTGGTGGTGCTGTAGTAGCTGGTTCTGTTGTTGCTGGAGCTATCTTTGATTCCTTTTCTTTTGGGGGGATGCCCTCCTTAGGGGTCTCCTCGAGATCTATCATTTCTGTGGGTGGCTTGGAAGACTGCCCTGTCTCTCCCTTCTGTATAGTTGCTTCTAGGGTAGTCTCCGTGTCCTGCAACTTTTGTTGGGTGTCAATTAGCTCCTTGTACAAGGTCATTAGCAGTGTAGTGACATCCCTTTCTTGCCTCTGTTGGGCTACTTCATCTGTTTGTGGATGTATAGTTGGTGGGATCTTCATTTTCTTCTTAATTGCAGCTACATCCGCATCCCTTAGTTTAAGGACCTCCTGTATGGCCTTAACATCATTGGGATCATGACCAAATTCTATGATGATCTCTTCCAATGCCTTGATTCTGTTGTCCTTGGCTTGAGAGGATGCCCTCTCCAATTCAAGCTGTGCTGCTGTGTTGTTCAAACTGTTTTGCAGCCTATAATTCACTAAGGTCTTGTCTGCCAAGGTGGCATAGACCATCTCACCCGTCTGCTTGTGGAGCTCGATCTGGTCCATGGGGTGGATGTCTTTTGCAAGGACTTCTAAGTTCGTCCTTATATAATCAGCAATTGTTTGAGGATGCGGCACTGTAGGGGCAAAATGGCTCATTATTAGCTTGCTTTCTTGGACATCAAAAGCAGCCATTAGTCTTTGCTGATTTGGAGGGGCCATGTTCAACAAATGATTGTAGAGCTTGATTTTGAGTGGCTCACTCCTCCTCTTAGCATCCCTGAACTGGTCCTTAATACTTGCAGCTGCACTCTTTCCATGTCCTGAGGAGCTGACCTCCCCAAGTGCTGTCCTATCTTGCTCTTGCTGTAATGAGCTGGCAGAGGTCTCAAGGCTTTGCATTTCTTCTTCTGAAAATGGATTGAGCCTCTGCCTTTTTTCTGGACCTTCTGTGAGAGGGGTATCCCTCTCCCTTTTCCTGCTGATTTCCTCCCTCTGAGGGGTTTGGAGGACTGAAGATTCCATCCTAGACTCTTGTCTAGGAGGTGCCATGCTAGTCGTTTTATCTTGGGAGGCTGCCTGGCCTTCTCCTTTTTGCTGTTCCTGATCCTGTTGATCAGTTTGTTGCTGATTTTGCTGCTGTTGCTCTTGTTGGCCCTCTTGGCCTTGTTGGCCTTGTTGGCCCTCTTGCTGTTGCTCCTGCTGGCCCTGTTGGCCCTCTGTCTCTTCCATTAGCTTGCCCTTACCTTTGTCCTGCCCCTGCTTTGAAGTTTGTGCTGCCCCTTCTTGTGTTGCAGATGAGGAAGCTGGCACTGTTGTATGAGGACTGGGCAGGGTAGGCACCTGAGAAGGACATTCCAAGTCAGCCATTTTCAATAAATGTCTTCTAGCCCTGTCATTTAGCTCTTCTTGGGTTAGAGGCTCTATCAAGGTATTTTTATGCCATTTTGGCTGGTTTGCATGTCTTGTTATGAAGAGCATGTTATTATGCTCATAACTGGAGAGTTTGTATTTTAATCTTCTCTTGGATATAAAACCATTGGGGTCATATGGTTTCCACAGGAAACTTTGTGTTAGGCCCAGGCCATGCAACATTTTCTCTGCCTCCTTCCATCCTTCTCTTTTGTTTAAAACCAAATGCCCGAGCTAGTTTTTAACTTTAAGTTGTGCCTTCTTGCCCCTACCTGAAAAATGGATCAGATCAACATAGGCAAACTGTCTGAAATACTCAAGGGCAAAGAGCCTCATAGGCAAAAACTTGGGTAGCCTGAAAGGGCACAGCTCACACCCATATATTCTGATCACAGTGTGATGCTGGTAAAAATACCAGTCCCCTATGCTGTAAGCAGTGGATAGTTGCAGTATCCTCTTCATTTCCTCAGTGAGTCTTGGAGGAGGTTCTGTCATAAGTAGAGATAGGGCAGGATGAACGAACAGATCTATAAACTCACAATATGTATAGGGTGAGTAGGAAGGGCGATGGAAGATTGAGCTCCAATATACTACTGATCTAGGGTTTCCTGCTGCATCATTTCTCTTGATTTCAAAAGAGAATTGATCATATTGGTGATATAGAATAAGATGATAAATATAAGAGGTGTATCTGAACACCCTCTCTCTGGGTAAGTGCAGAAACTGCTCATGTATTTTATCCGAGATGTAGGTGGCATAGTTATAACAGATAGGGGTCCTTCCAGGGGCAAACCTTAACATCATGACTAGCACAGTCTCCTCTATATACTCCATTGATTTGTATCCCAGCACTGAGCTCACCATATGGGCTAGGTCTAGTCCAAGTTGGTTTAAGTATCCATCAAAGATAGGGGGATGCAGCACTGTGTCTGACTTGCTGACAAACAGTTGATTAAACCTCAGGATCTCTGCCTCCGTAAGTGTTTTGGTCCCTTGGTTGATTAAGTCCAGCAGGGACAAAGGAACCATTTTCTTGTCAGTTTTGAACTGAACCATATCTCTGATGGCCTGAGGGGTGGTATAGAACACAACTTCACCCTTGGGATTGACTACAGCTCTCTGTGATGGCTCGTAGCAACTGGCACATAGATAAATGAGATCAGGGAATTGCCTAACTAGAGGCATTTTAAAAGTTGGCAAGGCAGACTCCCAGATGCCTAGGATATCTGTTCCCTCTCTGTGCTTAGCCCTGAACTCATTCAGCAGTTGAAGATGAGGGGTGCATCCTTCCCTGGAGTCTTCTGAGATCTGATAATCCAGGTCTGCCAACTCCTGCCAGTCTAGCTCTCTCTAAGGAGCATTCAAAGGAGTGACATTAAGGACATCCGGTGTCTCCATGTTTTACACAGATAATCTCTGAAATACTGTTTGCAGTAGTGAAATTGACGGGAACCAGGCTTTACAGGGTTGGTGTACAGTCAAGGATGACAATGCAGGGCCTTTTGAGGAGGGTTTACAGCAGCAGGAAGACCTCCCCTATCAATTTGGGAGTGTATGCAGGAGTTCACGGTTTCGCGAACAGGGTAGGTTTTTTAACAGATTTTGCAGTCAATTCGAGGCCCCGACGCTGTGTTTTACTTTTAAATGGTCGGATAGGATAGAGGACAGTTGGTTTATCGGTGAACTTTACGACTTAATGGCTTTTACGGTGATTTTTACAAGCAATTTAAGAAAAACCAGTTCACAGGAGGACAAGGCCGAAATACCTGGTAAACAATGATCTGGACTCAAGAATGTAGCTGGGTTTGCGCACTGGGTGCTTTGAAAATGGTTGCAGGTGGTTGCAGGTTGACTGGTGGCACAGGCGTCGTAAATTTCATGCAGAGAGCTTAACAGTGATTTTCCGAAAAATATGAAAAACTGGCGAAAAATAGCGAAAATATGGCTTTTTGGCTTTATTGGCGCGCTTTTTGGATGACGTCAGCATGACGTCATCATGGGGGCCCGGGTTGGGTGACGTCAGCGTGACGTCATCAGGTGACGTGGCGGCCAATGGCAGGTCCACGGGGGTGGTGAAGTGGCGGCCAGGTGGACGAATGGGGAACGAGGCGGGCGGAAGTGGCGGTGACGTGCACGGCAGCGGGGCGCAGACGTGGGCGGGACAGGTGTCGCAATATCGGAACGGGCCCTGTACGATGAACGGACTGTCAGGCGACGCTCCGATGCAATCATGGAATGACGCGTGTCCCGGCGTGATGCTGGCCTAACGCAAGCATCTGACAGATATCGGAAGGTATCTGTCAGACACGTAGGGCCTTCCGATATTGATATACGCCGTGGATCTGGAGGCGGGCGATCGAACGGTCGTCGGGCGCCCAACTTGCACGATCGGTAGCTGCTGCTTTGGTTAACCTGCGGGCGTCGGGATTGCCCGAAATGATTGTCCGCCGTAGATCTGGATTCGGTGCCATCTGACGGTCATCAGGAGGGCTATCTGCACGGTGTATAACTCTGTCCTGTCGGGCAATAAACAATAATTTCCTTTGCAAACGTGGCCGGCGGGCCCCTCCATGCGTTTAAATCATTTTCGGGGTTTTCTATGGTTTCTCGTACAAAAGCTTTTTTAATTGGTCAACCTTAGAAACAATGCATTTTCGGTTTTTAATACAAAGTTTGGGCAAAAATCATTTGTAAAGGCGGAAACTATTGAAAAAGGGGTGAAATGGGTTTTATGTACTATGAAAGGGCAAATAACCCCCGACCTTAGGATAAAGCGGGGGGAGGGTGATTTTTAATGTTTTCCGCCCCTTTGAGTATTTTTATGGGTTTTTAAAGGTTTTTCAATGTTTTTCAAAGTTTTCTAAGGTAAAATGAAACTTTGGGGTAGGGAAACTGGTTTGAAGTGGAGCAAAGGTGAGTCATGGGTTCTTGACCTTGACCAGGTGTCAAATCGAGTCCCAGGGAGAGAATATTATGGCTATAGTGCCAAGGAGGGGATATTTATGCATTGTGGGGTTTATACACCATGGTGTTTATAATACTAGGGATAAAGGGGTATAAGGGGCTAAGTAGTAGAATTAGTTGTCAATATGGAGGGAACATATGAGTGAGGGCTAGTTCAACCAAGTTTTCTTTGAAAATAACTTGAAATCAGGAGTAGATCAAAATGAAAAGATTTTTGCACAAGAAATGTGGCTTCTTAAAGCCATAAGAATGTAAAACATTTGAATTTCTATGCTTTGTGCAACTTGGGGAAAGGGAGTTAGTGATGAGTGATATACAGATAAGAAACAAGGGAGTTAGTCATGCTCCAGAGTGCAGCTCTTCCTGTAGATGTTTCAGCAACTTTAATTTTGAAGGAGACACCACTTCTGCAACCCCATCTACCTACCCAACTATTTCTCCTAACATTTTTTGTTCCTTCTTGGAGGGTGCACTTGGACTTGCAAACCCTTTTGAATGCCTTTTCTTTTCATTGGCTTTTTGCTTGCATTCCCTATCTAATACAACCCTTATTCCTTCCAAGGTCCCAGATTAAGCAGTTGGGAACCTTAGCTTCTCTACCTAGCTACTGATCTGCCAAGATTAAATAGTTTGGACAGATTTCATTCTCTATTCTACAACATAAAATTAAAACATGGCATGATCCAGATTAGGCTGTTGAATCATCCATAAACTTTTATTAACTTGCAGGCCTAGATGTACCTTTTCTTTCTTTTGCAAATATGGAACCTTGGTGGCAGCAAAAATGGAGCATATTTGGCACTTATATTTGCCAATCATGAAATATGAAACCTATTGGTATAGGTATCCAACACTCTGTATCTCAATCTACTTAGCTATCTTCCCATCTCCTTGCACTTTTGCTCCATGTGCCCAATGTATTTCACCCCCTTGGATTTGGCGATCTGCATCCATCGGTGAGTATTGGCTCTCTCCTTCTCAAGCTCGTAGAACAATGGAATAGCAAATTTTTGAGGCATGGCCCTACCTCCTTCAATAAACTTGTAGTAGGAGTCAAGGTTAGGCTGGGAGCTAGATTGTTTTGACTCTGGGTCCTCTTCTTTAGTTTCTTGCTGTTTTCCTACCTCCTTTTCCAATTTTTGTGTCTCCTGTAGGTTCAGCAGAGTATCCTATAGGACTACTTCTGCTTCCTATAGATTTTGTTGTGTATCTTGAAGGATTGATTTTCCCTTGGAGGAGGTTGATCTAGTCATAGGCCTTCTCACATAGGTGATAGGAGACTTAGGGGAAGGCATTTTATCCTTTTGTTTAAGTGAGTCTTCAATCACAATGGGAATTTTGGTTGGTGTTTGGGGTTTCCCCTACCTTATTCTTGTGATTTTCCTTGTCCTGAAATATAAGGGGGTTTTCCTCTATCTTTTGTCTTTTTGCTTGCTAGGCATGCTAAGAGCAGTGAGGTCAGTTACTGCCTCTCTCTTAGTGGGTTCTGGAGACACCCTAGGTGACTCCTCCTTCTTTTCTGCCCCCTCTTTTCCATTTCTTTCTTCACCTATGTATTTCCTTTCTTCTTCCTCTTGCAAATCTTCATCATCTTTATCATTTTCCTCCTTAACATCCTCCTTTGTTTCTTCATAATCCTCCTTCTCCTTCTCCTCTTATTCTTCATCTTCCTCATTTTCTTCTTCATCCATCTCATCTTCATCTATTTCTATTTCTTCTTCTTCTTCCTCTGCTTCAGTATCTTCCTCTCCCTCTTCACTGACAATAGGAAAAAAATCATATGTGAGAGATTTGATGTCTTCCTATGCCTACATGTCTTTGAAAACTGACCATTGTATGGGAATTCTGAGGTTTTGGAGGGAAGCTTCTATAAATATTCTAATTAACCCATGGTGAGATAAATTTTGTGAAATTCCCTCTTGCACTTTGATGCTTGAGTCTATTAGTGATTGCAACAGGAAGTATGGCTTGCTGAGCCTGCGGTGAGGGGGTGTTTTTGCTCCAAATCTCAATTCTTCAAGAAGCCTAAAATGATAGCCATAGACCACACTATACCTACCCTCACATGAAATGTATTTAATTAGTTGGCATCTTACCTCATTCCAGGGATATGGCAGACTTGCTCTCCTTAGTCCATTTTTGTCCTCAGTGGGTTACTCATCTTCTAAAAAGAATTTCCTTTTGGAAACCTGACTATCTCCTTTGTCTTCCTTCCTCCATGGTACTCCTAGGGGAAGTGTGGTAAATCTAATGATGAGTTCAGGGGTGAGTTCTATGGAGAGGCATCTTACCACAATAATGGCATGGACTCTGGTGAGTGGAATGAGGGAGAGATAAAAATCTTGGGCCACCCCATCCAATTATGCCTTGTGAAGGTTTCTAGTACGTAAGGGTGTTGTTGAATTCTCACAGTGTTTGTGGGCTCCCTCTTATTAAACCCTCCTGTCATCTTGGTTGGTGAGGTTTTGAGGAGATGAGATGGTTGATACAATTTTTAAATGCATAAGTAAAAAATTGAGATGACTGTGTGGACAATTCTCTTGCACAGCTGCCAAATTCACTCAAACTAGAGGATTTTTTTGATCAATTTACTTGGAAAGAGGAATGTAATTACAAAGCCTACCTCTTCATAATATTTTTTGTGGTCAACCACCAAGATTTCCCCTTTGAAACTCCTCTCAGCCTATCCTGTATATTGTCTCTATGTATCCTATAGGAATTCCTGTGCACGATCCTATAGGAATTCCTGTGCAATCCTGTAGGAATTCATGTGCAGTAAAATGTTGGAGTTTTTCTTTCAATGGGTTTCCTAGGTATGAGAGTGACCTGTGAGAGTGAGCCTCGAGGAAGTGAACGAATGAATGCTTGGGAATGATGATTATTTCCTCTTATGGTCATTTGGAGTGAGGTGGTGTGCTGGAAACTGAGGTACATTTTCTTTTTTGGATCGTTAGTCCCCACTACCACCTCATCACTCCCCACTCCTCGTAATCAACTCCCACCTTATGCATCATAGATTTACCTGATTTTGTCCTTCTCCTTCTTTGTTTTTGATTTGACTACTGCCACGTGTGAGAGGAAACCCTGTTTTGTCTTTGTTGACTAAGCAAAGGTGGCCAAGTTAACTTGCCACGTTTTCACTTATAAACTAACTTACTCATAAATTTTACATTTTTTTTTACTACATGATGCATATGAGAGAACGAGCGGGATACTTACCTGTGGTGCCAATACCTTGCTGCAGTTGTCGAAGACTGGAGGTGCTTGCTGTGTGTATTGGCTGCATGAAATTCTTCTTCCCTTTCTTGTTGTTTTCTGATGATCCCTTTGTTTGTGAATGTACTTGTTGTTGAATATGGTGGTGGTGGAGCTTCTTTGGAGATCCTTCTTCCCTTGGATTGTCATGATGGAGGCTTGCTGCTCTTATGATTTGTATTCTATGGGATAGGTTGCTATAAGATTTCCTACAGGATGTCCTGTAGCTGCTTCTCCCTTAGAAATCTTAATCATACTCTTTTCTGGGGTTTTGAGGATGGTGACATGTATGGAGAGAGAGAGAGAGTAGGAGTGGAGAATGAGGAATACTCAGGTGATGATCTCTATTGTTCCCTGTTTCCCTTTTTTCGAGACTAACAATTTTTTTTTGAAACTGATTTTGTTTTTAAGGGTGAATGCAGGGGTGATGATGGTGGGTAAGGTATGGTGATGGAATGATGATGAAGGGGGTGTTATTTCATTGGCATAGCAGGTCATTTTTTCCTTTAGGGTCGCTTCCTGTAGGATTTCTGGGTCACTGTGATCCTGTAGGTTTTCAGGGGATCCTGTAAGTTTATAGGGGATCTTGTAGAAACACAGTCCCCTTCTAAACTGAAGGAAAGGAGTGGAAAAAATGAGAGAAATGATAGAGTGATGAATGAAAATGAGTGGAAAAATAAAATGTGAGTGAAATAGGTCTCTTGGTGATCCTCATTTACTCTCTGACCGTCCTTCTTTCTGACCTACAAAAAAAGAAATTTTCATGATTTTTCTCCTTTTTTTTTTTTGAAAACAACTAGTCTTCCTTTGAGAGGTTTTTATCCTAGTTGTTTGCCCTAGGCACCTCAAGAGAGGTTTACACCTAGGGATCTTTTTATTCTCATTTTTTATTCTCTTTTTTTTTTTTTTTTTATATTGACACCATTGAGTCGCCCCAAGAGGTTTTCAACCCGATAGTGGGACTCAAGCATCTCATGGAGATTTTCACCCGAGTCCTTATTTTCTCTCTCTTTTTTTTTCTCAGTTATTTGATGAGGTGGGAAATGAAAATTATCCACTATCATCACTATTTTATTGATGTCATCAATGAACTCTTGTTTTGACAAATATATCTTGTAAATTTTCAATCGGTGTCCATTAACAAGTAAAGGAATGGCCTCTTCATCTATGGTTATGATCTGCACTGAACCATTATCATGGCATATTTCTACCACATAAGGTCCTAGCCATATTGTCCTTAACTTTCCCTTGAATTCTTTATACCTAGAATCATATAGTAAAGCCCAATCACCTTCTTGAAATTGCTTTTCCTTGATGTTGTTATCATGCCAGATCTTCCTCTGAAGTTGAATTACCTCTGTATGTAGGAAGACCTACATTCTGAACTCATCCAAACCATTTGGAACAATATCTCTTTTTGTGTACTGCTGAGATCTAGATCTAGTTGGGTTTCCATCCTTAATGTATTATATTCAAATTCAATGGACAACAAGGCCTTTTTCCCATAGACTAGCTCATAGGGTGTGAACCCAGTGGTGGTCTTCTAGGTCTTATTGTAGGCCTAGGTGGCCTACTCTAGGCTATCTGCCTAATCCTTCCTACTGCTGCTTACCACTTTGGTCAAGATGCCCTCCAACACTCTATTTGTCACCTCCACTTGCCCATTAGCTTGTGGATGATAGGGAGTGGGGGTTCTATGCTTGTTCTTGTGCTAGTTGAGCAAGTCTTCAATAATGTTGGAAGTAAAATGGCTGCCTTGGTCTGTGACCAGATCTCTAGGGTACCCAAATTTGTATAGTACACTCTCCTTTAGGAACTCAACGACCTTCTCCTCGGTTGCTGCCTTAATTGCCTTGGTTTCAACCCCCTTAGTCAAATAGTCAGTGCACACAATGATGTACTATTTTTTCTTGGAAGGAGGGTCAATAGGCCCAATGAAGTCCATGCCCCACTTGTCAAATGGCTCGAAAGTCACTTTAGGATGCAGAGGCATTTCATCTCTTGGAGTAGGCCTTCCCATCCTTTGGCACTGATCACATTGACTAGTATATCTTGTCACATCTTGATGAAGAGTGGGCCAATAATAGCTTTCTTGTAACACTTTGAATGTTGTCCTCTTTGCTACAAAGTGACCTTCGCAAGGCCCATCATGACAAGCCAGAAGGATTTCAAAGACTTCCTCCTCCTTGACACATCTTCTAAAGATTTGATCTGGGTCAAGTTTGAAGAGATTTCCCCCAATCCAAGTGAAGGGGGTGCTATTCCTCCCTATCTTGCTCTTCTCTTTGGAGGACAAGTTCAGTGGGAACTGTGTAGATACCAAATAGTTTGCTATATCATCAAACCATGGAGAGAAAACTGAAATAGTAAATAAGTGCTAAACCAGTAACTAGTCATCAACCATTCATTCTTCACCTGCAGGCAAATTTAATCTGGAAAAAAGTCTACAACAACATTTTCCTTACCAGGCTTATCAGCAATAGTTAGATCAAACTACCGTAATAAAAGTAACCATCTTATAATCCGAGCATTCACATCTGGTTTATTCATTAAATATTTGATTGCAACATGGTTAGTATGCACAAATATTTGATAGCCTGTAATATAATGCCTAAATTTGTTCAATGGATGCACAATAGCCAGGAGTTCCTTTTTAGCCACTGTGTAATTTAGTTCAGCCTTTGACAGATTCTTACTGATAAAGTAGATAGCATAAGGCAATTTTTCATCTATCTAACCTAGGGCTGCTCCTATGGCTTTGTGTGAGGCATCAACATGAATATGAAAGGGAAGGGCCCAATTTGGGCCTCGGAGAATCGGTGCAGTGGTTAAATTGTCCTTTAGGGTGTCTAAGGCTTCTTAACAACTTTTTAACCATATAAACTTAGAGTCCTTGGCCAAAAAACAAAATAAACTAGAGGTCAACTTGCTGAAGTCCTTTATGAACCTTCAGTAGTATCCAGCTAACCCTAGGAAACTTTTGAAATATCTCTGCTTTTGAGGAGGTGGGACCATTTGGATGATAACTATTTTGTTTGGGTCCACCTGTAGTCCTTGTTGAGATATTGAATGACCTAGCACAGTCCTTGCAGTCATCAGGAATTCAAATTTTATGGGACTGAGAGATAGGTTCATTTCAATGCGTTTGTGAAGTACTTTTCCTAGGTTAGATAGAGCCTCTTGAAAATAACAACCATAAGGTGTAAAATCATCCATATAAATTTCAACCACATCGTGGAATAAAGCGGTGAAAATACTTAGGACTGCTCTCTAGAAAGTGGTAGGAGCATTGCATAGGCCGAAAGGAAGGACCCTATAGGCGAAAGTACCCCAAGGACAAGTGAAGGTGGTTTTATACTGGTCTTTTGGGCTGATTTGGGTTTGGTTGTACCCACTGAATCCACCTAGGAAAGAGAAAAACATTTTCCCTGCCAGGCCATCTAGCACTTGGTCAATGAAGGGTAGAGGGAAATGGTCCTTCTTTGTGGCTTTGTTCAACTCCCTGTAATCGACACAAGTCCTCCACTTACCATTTTTCTTTGGAAATAACTAAAGGAGAGACCCACTCACTATCAGAGATAGGGTAAATGAATCCTGCATCTAGAAATTTTTGTAGTTATTCTTTGACTATATCTTTAAGAGTCGGATTCATCCTCCTTTGGGGCTGCCAGACTGGCTTGCAACCCTCTTTGATGTATATGTGGTGAGTACACACTGAGGGCTGTACTCCCTTTGTTTCTTTGTAAATCCAAGTGAAGGCTTCTAGATGTTCCTTTAACATGTTGCATAACTTCGCTTCTTGGAGAGCAGAAAGACATGGATTGAATTTCAAGGTTCTCTTAGGGCCGAATTTTATGGTTTTGACAGGGAGGGGGTTGGAATCAGCCAAGCATAGGTCAATTGGATGATTTTTCTGGGTTTCCATTACTACATCTTCTAAGGGAAATGTACTCGAACTTGGAATTTGGAGTAGGTGTTCAATCAAATCATCTTCATCTTTCTGTCCTCCTTCGATGATTGTTTCTAAAGTATAAAGTTGGGCGGGATAAAATTCATCTTCTTCCTCCTCCTCCAACCATAAAGGTAAATCTTTCTGTAGAGATGGCTGAGCAGGAGGGTATAGGACTAACTGCTTAGACATATGCCCATTCTTGATGGTCATATTCCCAACTTTGCAGCTAATGTAAGCATCGGTAGTGACCAACCATGGTCTCCCAAGGATGAGAGGAGAACTAAGAAATCTGTAGGGTACTCCCAAGAGTCAATGGAGACCATCACATCCTCCACAATTCCCTTGCAAAACTGTTGTGGTCTTCCTCAATGAACCTTGGAGGTTGAGCTTGAGCATGGTTTCCTTGGTAATCACATTAATGAAAACCCCAAGATAGATCAAAGTGTGTGGGACAATGGTGCCATTGATGTGCACATCTACTACAGGGCTTCTAGGGTCCAAATACTTTGGACAAATTACCTACCCCAACATTAAGTCAGACAACTATCCAATGACATTAATGGTAGGGGCATACCTTCTTCGCCTCCCTAGATGCTTGAAGAACTTCTCCTTAATCAACTTATTGTAAATAAGAACATCTTTTATTGCTTGGAGATGTGGAATATTTACAATAGAGTTTTCAATTCTCCCAGAAGTTCAGTCTCTTCTGGGTAGGCTGGAGTGGTTGGGTTAATCTCTCAGGAAAGGGTGGATTCACTTTAAGAATGCTTTCCTCTCTTTCTTCCTCAACCTCCCTAGGTGGAGGTGGAAGTTGTTTATCCAGGAGAACTCAACCAGATTTGAGGTTAATCTCCTAGATTTCCATAGCATAAGCTAGATATGATGTCTCTCCACTGCATACTTGCTGAGCCTGTCTATTGTTTAGGTTAGGATTTGGCTGCGTAGGCATCTGGGATTGCTTGGGTGGAGTAGAGTGTGGTAACTGTGGTTAAGCAAGTGGCGGAGGCAATAAAGTTGGAGAATTATTGTATTGGGGCCTCCACCCCTTGTGCGGTGCATTCCACTGAGGTTCTGGCAGAGCATATGGTTGAAATGACTAGTTGGCTGGATGGAAGTGATACTGAGATGCAAAGGACCAAGGAGGGGGTGTATACTAGGAAGGATGAGCAGGGTTCCCTAAGAAGGTATGGCTATGGTTTGGTTGGGGTTGTAATATGCATGGGATGACCCCTGCATGCCCTGCTGGTATGGTTTAGGCCCATGACGTCTCCTTTGATTTATGTAGTAGAGCTGCTCAGTGACCCCTTTAGCTCCTTGATATACAGCTTTGAGTCCAGGAAAAGAAGGGCACTTGTATGTGGAGTGGTTTTCTTCATAGATTGAGCAAATTTCAATAGAATTCAATGGACATTCATTCCTAGGATGCGTCATGGTGCATATAGGACAAAAGATGGCCAAGGCTCTCTATGCTTCCTCCTACTTTCTCTTAATGTGCATAATGTCCATTTGCAAGGCAAGGGTTTGCAACATCTCACTTTTGAAATCTTCCCGCATGTTTCCAATTTCACCCTTGATGGATAAGTTGGAAGAGGATGTACTGACCATAGGTTGATTACACCTACCAGTTTTCCTAGCTACCCTATAATGGTTTCTAAAGACATTCTTGATATTCTCATAGGGTAATTGGTAGACATCTCCTCCTGCTAACAAGTGTAGGGTATCCAGAAGATCTTCCCCTACTTCCCTAAGTAGGACCAGCTTTAGTGACTCAGGGTCAAGTGTGCACCGATCCCTTCTGTAACTAAGCTGGAATCTTTCTTCGTAACCGTTTAAGGATTCATCATTTCCTATGGTCATCCTGAAAATTTTCTCTTTAGTATCCTTTGACCAAACATAGTATCGATATTTGTTGTTAAAGTCTTGCTGCATCTAAGCCCAAGTTGTGATGTTATCCCCAGGTAAACCCTTGAACCAGTGAAATGTTGCATCCTTGACGGTAGATGGAAATAGTTTTAACTTATGCTCATCATCTATATGGTCATAGGTTCGACGTATAACAGAAAACTCAAATAGGAAAGCGTTGGGGTCTTCTGTGGTCAAGCCATGGAAATGAGGTAGGACACATGGGCTTATATTTTTAATCTTAGTGTCCCCATTGGTTTCCCTGATGGGGAAGGAACCCCCAACTCTCTCTCTATTCCCTGTGTCATTTCTGTTTTCAGCCATTGGTTCAGTAGGAATGGGTACTTATTCTTCTTTTTCTTCCCCTGTAGGTTCTTCAAATATGTCAGGTTGCTCACCTAAGGGTTCCTCCAGTTCATAGCCACTGAGGAAGAGGGAAGGTTGGTTGTTTGATGCAATGGGGGTATTTGGAAAAAAATTCCCAAAGTTATCCCTATTCGTACGAGGCATGAAAGGAAATGTTTTTAGTTTGGTTTTCTGTTTTTTTTTTTTTTAAACTTGGAAAGTACTTTTATAAATTGAAATTGCTGATTGAATGAAAACTACTTACTGAATGAAAAAAACTAAGTCTTTCTGAATTAAAATCTACCTTGCAAAATGGAAAGAAAAGCAGAAAATGCATAATGAAAAAAAGGAAACAACTAAATCACTTTTGTAGAAATAAACTAATGGCAAAATATTGGAGACAAGAAATAGAAGAAAAGAAAGTAGTAATCACATTTTACTCAGACACCTCCCTGGAAATGATGCCAAAAAGTGATGAGTGCCAGTATTATAGGAAGAATGCTGCAACTCCTAGGCTACCAGCTTTACTTTATCAACCCGAGGTTGGTACAAACTTGGAGGTGATAGTGCTGCATACACAAGTAAAAGTGATGGTTCTACCTATTGTCACTGTTCAACTGGCGACAGACCACCAGGGTTTTAAAGCTAGACTTCTATGGAGTCAGAAGAAGCTATATTTCTTGATGGAAGAAAGGTAAATCTACTCTAAGAGAGAGCTACTCTACTGCAATAATGGAGAAGACCAAAATTCAATGCTAAATCACACCATTTCCTAATTAACTACTAAGAAACTATGATTTGTAGAAATGCTAAATTAACATGAACCAAATGCTACTATCTAAGTATAGAAGTAAGAAGCATCAAACATCGCTAATGTGCAAGTAAAGATACTGAAATAAACCTGTTTTTGTCTTTTTGTCTTTTCATGCAAAATCAAGTATGCAAACTAGTTTCTTCTGGTGATGTGGCAGGTGAATTAAGGATGTTTGAGGATGGATGGAAGGGTTAGGAGATGGTTGGATGGTGTGGGAGACCCTTGGGAGGCTTTTGGTGACTTCCTAGAGGTTTTCCCTCAATTCATCCTTAAAATAGGCCATTTTAGGAAAACCTACAGGATGTACTAGAAACCTACATGATTCCTTGTAAACCTACAGGATACAACCGAGAGAAAAATGTGAAGTGTTGGAGGTGATGGAAGCCTTAGGAAAGGTGGTTGATGAGTGGAATGGAGTGGGAGAAGGTCTAGGATCACTCAGAAGTCAACAACAAAGATAGGAGATGGTTGGATTCGCTCAATGTGCTTGGAAACATTTCTATAAAAAATGATGAAAACTAGTGAAGGTGATGGTGAAAACAAGGGATGGCTATGGTGGATGGAGTGGAAGGTGGTTGCTGGCTACAAAGTCTTTGTCTTCTCCAGAAGCACCTGCTCTGCATAAAACATGTATATTCTCCAAAAAGCTATGTAAACAAGAAACATTCCCACAAACTAGAAAAGCATAATTAATGAACTAACTGCCTACATTATGCACGAGGAAAGTTGCTGAAAGGAATGAAATCATGGATGATATCTACTACAAAAATGAAGACGAAAATTACGAAAATGGAGTCCTACTTTGCAAAACTGACAAAGTGCTAATTTAAAGACAACAAACTCCAAAGCTTATAAAAGAAATAGAAATCTGTGTTTTTGGGGCTGCATAAGGGCCCCTTCCTCAAGTCATGATCCCAAAGGGAGGAAGTGAGGCTGAGACACCTACTTACAATGTTTTGGTGCTCCTTTTATCCCTACTAACCTTCTACTAAAGTAAGGCACAAATCGAAGCAAACTAATAAACAACCAATCCAATCTACACTACTTGCAATGGAAATGGATCTAAAAGTAAATTAATAATGAAGCTATGAAACTAAACTAAACATACATATACAAGAAAGAGGAGACTTAGCTGATAGGGTTGGGCCCTAATCCAAGAGCTTCATCCCTCTAAGTTAACTCTGTGCTGGCTCAAAACAAAACTCATTCTTATTGCCAAAACAAAAAATTACATCAATAAAAATTTCACAAGTCTGGAGCTCGAAAATAGCTTAGAGTCTTACAACAAGAATTCGAATCCTAAAGAGGCTCTAGGCCTATCTACTTATACAAATGAATTCCCCAATGACTTCCTTAAAATCATGGAGGCTCGGCTCCTGAACTCGAGATAAACTAGCTCTTTTTCTCTCACTTTCTCGGCTGCCTTCTAATCCTCATGGCTTGGCTGCTTGCACTCTGAGCTGGTGTGATGGATGGAAGAATATTCGAATGGGGGATAAGTAAATGAGGAGGATTTACCTCCTACAATCCCTCTCCCTTGTCCCATTTGAGTTTTAACCTTAGTATTTGCAAAAATTCCTTGATTTTCTCCTTCAATCCTGCATTCAATGCATATTAGTCCACTAGGTATAATATCCAACTCTAACTCATCTCATAAAAAAAATATAATAAAAAAAATGTAATAAGTTGTGATAAAAGTTGGTTTGACTAAGCTAGGATGTGAATTAAGGCCCGTATAATTATACAATGATGAGGCTCATCACTCCCAGTCACATCCTTCCCCCTAACCCAATTGACCAGGGCTGAAAGCTCCAACCCCCAAATTTTGAATTCAATCCCTAACCTTTACAAGGAAGAGAAAGCTTATAGAGAAAATTTCTTGCCTATATTAAGGACTAAAAGGAACTTAGACAAGCACTAAAATGCCCAAAATAATTTTGATGACATAGAGATATTCACCAATCCTTATGCATCTAAATTCCTCCATTTTGTATCCATTTTCTAGGCCTCTCATCCAAGAAGCCAAATAGGCCATAGTTCATAGTTTTTCACCATCTAAATCATTCAAATATTGTCATCCAAAATAGGGGAATCATACAACTAATAAATTTTTCAAGTAGGTATATAACATGGTTGTTCCATTCTCTGAATAAAGAAATAAAGGAAAACACAATTACTCAAAATTCCACGCAAGCCCACTTCAAGTCCTTTGACAAAATTTATACCAAATTCTCTACGAGGACTCCTTCCTCACCCCATAGTCAAGGTTTTCTCTCTTTTTTCTAGGTCCATACCAATAATAAGACCTTCTAGTCATAAACAACATGATCTAGAGATTCCCCTATTTTCCTAAAGTAGTCCAAGCTTTATTGGTTGAGACTCACTAATATTCCTTTCACAACCAACCAACCATCACAGTTATCCAAAAGGATAATGGGCTAGCATACCATTTTTTCTTAGCCATAATATCTTACTTGATTAAGGATTGTACAACCCTAAAAATTAGCAATAACCAAGACTGAAATCTAGTACCCTATTCTCTTGAGAGCACATCATAAGAGAACATTATGATCCATGTAGGCATATGAATATTATACAATTATTACAACCATATTTAAAAATTCATATCACAGACATGTATCACCTATTTATCATAGTTAACATATGTAAATGATTGTTTCTACATAAATGAATTTACGACTAGGATTTGAGAATAATTACTCTTTGTTTCATCTCACGAGTGCAACATACTCAGTAATCCAACATAAGAATAATCACACAACATTGAGCAACAATTTCATTTCATTAATAGAGAAAGTGAATACACTTATTTTCTTCATATAGGCCTGATAGAAAATAAAGAAGGGAGATCCACTCTCCACCCAACCATAGGCTCAACTACATTCCAGTCTTTCTTGCAGCTAACCACCCTTGAGCAGATTTGATGCATTGATAGGAAGTCCCACTCAGGGTTCAAAAAAATTAAATCAAGGTAGAGAACACAAAGGCTACTATCCTTCATACATAGGGATTTAGTATGTTACCTTTCAACCATTTATCTAGGGCCTATTGCCTTTCAAAATATGGCCACACCAGGTTGACACAACACAAATGAATCCCTTCTCTAAGCCAATATTCCCTCAATACTTCCCATTTTTCAGTGGTTTTTATGTATAGTTTCAACAAGATTTATAATCATATTCCTCTAACTATCCAATCCAATTTGATGGCTTGAAAACTAAATTATCTCATCAATAAGGTCTTCCACATCTCATGGGTTACTACAAATTAGAAGGATTTCTCTCTCACATTATGCCTAGAGCTGTAGTCTTAAAACCCATGGATTGTTTTGATTTACTCCATTGGTTATTCAAAGTAACCCTGTTGGTCATTCTAGCATTGTCAGTCTTAGTTACGCATTACATAACTTAGGGTTTAGAAAGGGGTGTTACAGAGCTAGATGCATCAATAGATTGGGTGGCCATGACTTGAGAAGAATATGTATTTGGGACAAAGTCCTCACTAATAATTAGATTTCCTTCCTTTGTATCACCCCACTAGGTAGCTTTGTGTTGATATTTCCTCAAGTGTCCATGCTTGGATAGTTGGGTGCAATGAATACTATATGCCTCATTTCATAATAATTCTTGCACCAAAATGAAATTAGCACATAATCCACATAATTTGGGTCAACATGTATCATATAATTTTATCTAGGAATACTTCACAAAATTCCACATATACATAGATGTGAGCATAGATTGTGATGAACCGATCTTATATCTCCTCACTTTTGAAATAAAACTTACTAAGAACATGTTTATAGCACATATAAAACAATAACCCAAAAAATTAAGCGAGAAATTTGGGATCCGTAATCACACTAGAATCATTGAAAAGGAATTCATAACTAGATCAAAAGAGGGAGTCTAGAATTTTGTGCATAATCTAGAATTTCCCTACAATCAAGGATTTTAATTTAGGGTCTAGTCTATATTCATTATAGGATCAAATTCTATAACACAAATACTTTAACAAAAGATTAGAGAAGGGATTCCTCTCGTATTTATGGTTTCCAAGCATATGAGATCCATTTATCTAGATATATAATATGAGCCAAAGTGTATTAATTTGTCAAATGAGACCATTAACATTGTAGAATGCAACTTGATTTTCCGTGTTCTTGATGATTAGAATGGTTTGGGTTAGATCCTTTCAAATCATGAAGCACTTTGGAGGAAGGGAATCCCCGACAAAACCAAAGGAAGAGGCTATGAAGCCTAAGGGAGGGACTACACAAGGATTGCAATGCCCATAGGGATCAGGGAGCTGGATATAAGAGGAACCCTGAGCATCAACCCTCTAGGAGGAGAATAAAATGGTTGTTGTGACCATGAATGGAGGAAAGCATATAAACAACTTTGCTGGAGAAGATGGTTGTCTGAAAGAGCATAAGGGAAGAGAAACAAACATATAGGAAGGGGCGAAAATGCCGATAGAGTCTAGGAGGAGCACAAAAATTAGCATCTAGTGGCAAGCCCTAGCAATGGTGCAAGAGGAGAAAAATGCAGTGCCATTATTCTCAGTTATTGATTTTAGATGTGATCCAAGAAAATGCCTTATTATATATTTGGAATTGACAAAGCACTTTTATAAATCTTGCATGCACACAACATTATCAAGGGTTTAAGCTAATAAACGTAC
Source organism: Pinus taeda (assembly GCA_000404065.3). Classification (NCBI taxonomy): domain Eukaryota; kingdom Viridiplantae; phylum Streptophyta; class Pinopsida; order Pinales; family Pinaceae; genus Pinus; species Pinus taeda. The sequence goes on from APFE031637271.1 coordinate 25,729, forward strand.
AAAATCAATTTTTTTATTGGTGGAAATTCTTCCCCAAATATAGTAGGAATTTTGTTGAAAGTTGCAATCCCCCTTGATTGATGGGAATTTTCACTTTGGAGTTACTTTTCCCTTAAGGGTGTTGAACCATTTTAAAATTACTTAGATTGTTAGCATTTCCAAAAATAAATAAATAAGGACAATCCTTTTTGTTGCCAAAAAAATGAACTTACCTTTAAGGTTGAGTTTTTCCACTTATTAATTCACTCTGAATCTTGTTCATATTTGGAAATGCTTCACTTAACTTGGTTTTCAATTACACATTTTATGCACTTACCTATTATTACTGTTAGCTCTGCTATATAATCCATCATTTGAGGATCAAGTACAGGCCTGATCAGGGTGTTTGTGCTTAAAAAGGTAGCTGGAAGCGACCGTTTTCCTTCTCCTCCTTCATGTTTCATATAATCCATAGCCCCCCCGCTTTCTCTATTCTCATCCAAACTACAACATAAACCATATTTCCTAAGCCCCTGGGCACTAAGGTTTTCAACTTCCATATAACCACACGCCTTCAAAGCAAGCACTATCTGCCAATACTGTTATTCTCTGTCACATCAATCAAAACATGTGTGCTAAAACCTCCGCCATCCGATTGTCCACCTCCTGATCCAACGGTATCCACTCTCCCCACTGTCGAAACATGACCACACATTAACCCGCGGGAAAAGGCAATTTTCCCAGTGTCTCATTTGCCATGTGTCGTCCTCCTATCGTGATCGCTTCCTCGCGTACGATTACCGCTTGCCTCCTATAAGCGGTGCGATCAATACCGCCCGCTGCTTGAAACCACTTTCTTGACCGTTAAGCCCCATGTGTCTTCCACCACCGATCGCCATTGGATTTGTCTACCAGCGATCCAACAACTCACATTCATCTTCCTTGCGTCCACCCGATTCTTCCCACTGATAAAACCTCCGCCATCCATTCGAGATCCAATGGCCCGCGATCTTTTTCCACCTCATCTTCCTGATAGCCCCTGTTGTGTTGTCTCCGTCGTTGATCTATGCAATCTGACAGCCAGCCTCACTCCTCCGTTCACTATATTCACCCACCATGTAGTCAACACACTCTATTCATGCGGTGCACCTGAAGGACAATGGCGATCAACTACCTGTACTTGGCATAGTTATTCTTCAACAACTGCATTCAAGAGTAGTATGGCCGAAGGACGAGAAGGACAAGCCTCGAGCAGTTCAAGCATTTATCAAGCATAAAGTTTCATCAATATTTCATTCCACCTACTCAAGGATCACAACAGAACACCAGAGAATGTAAAATTAATTCATTAAAACAATCATATTGTAGGAGAGACCCATTTTAGATAGCTAATGTGGTTGGTGGTCCATTATGACCTCTCCACGCGTAGAATAGCAGAACATTTTGTAATCAACCTCTATATATACCCAGAACACAGATGAGATGGGTTGATGGTTTTGGTTTTGATGTAAGGGTTCAACTTCTGGAGACTGTAACTACTTTGATATTTGCAGTGTTTGGTCTTCAATTTCAGCTAACACAGGCTTCTTTTACTATTAATTGCTCACTTTCCACTTCTTCTTTGTTCTAGGCTGTGCCTGTTATGCATTTATTCATGTGCTCTTGATATTTAGCATTAGAGGGGCTATCATCCCACCTTTGTGTTAGAATCTTGTATGTATTATTGAATGCGTTATGCAGTTTTCTCTTTTCCTAGTGCCAGAGAGCTGTCATCCTGTCCGTGCATTGAGAAATGTATTCGCAGACCTCTTTAATGGTTGCAGCCGGACATCACATGGTCTTGTGTATATTATGGTGTGATCAGTATTTTCCATATTAACATTAATTGGCGCTGTTGCTGGGGAGAGGAGATTGAAGCTCAGCTTCCCTGGGAAACGACACAGTTCCAAATTTTGATGATAGACAAAGTCTGGGTACATTTCTGGTTGTAATCATCTATCTGGCGACTCCAGTAGAGGAAGACCAACCTTTGGCGACTCCACATTGAAGTTCTGGCTCAGTTTGTGAGACATACTCGAAGAAATCCTTAGAAATCACCAGCTGAACCAGTACCTGACCTTGAGAAGATTGTCAAATCGAAGAAATCGTCACAGAAAGGAGCATCAGGATAAGGTAGGCCTAAGAAATCTTATGTATCTCTGCAAGAGGAAGCTATAGTTGAGAATGTATCATTTGAAGATATAGAGCCTAGTGCTGCTAGTGGGAAATTGCCTACAGAGATACATATAGCTCCTTGTTCATTTAGTTCCCCTTTGGATCTCAGTCCAAAGATTGCATCCTATACAGTCCATCATATTCCCTTATCTATGCCATCCATTTAATTGTTTCCCACTATTCAATATACTAGTATCCTTTCACCTACCCCAGTCATGGTAGGCTAGCAAGCACCCACAAGGATGGAAAGAATTGTAGCTGCTAGGTATGGACCCCTGGTTCTACCTGTTCCTTTGAATTCCATGCCCGCAGGAGAGTACTGTTTAGTCAATTTAGTGTTATCTAAATTGCTAGTATTAATTGTCAACCCGGGGCTCGTAAACTGATGAAGTGAGGGTGTACTATATGTACTTAAGTAACTTTCTTAGAGCTTTTGTTGTTTAGGGGTGTTGCTTATG
>APFE031637271.1:38776-63627 GCA_000404065.3 Pinus taeda
TGTTTAGTCAATTTAGTGTTATCTAAATTGCTAGTATTAATTGTCAACCCGGGGCTCGTAAATTGATGAAGTGAGGGTGTACTATATGTACTTAAGTAACTTTCTTAGAGCTTTTGTTGTTTAGGGGTGTTGCTTATGATTAACTTATCTTCCTAAAATGGAATGATGATTATAGACAATGAGTGCAAAGTGTGTGAAAGGTGATCTCTATATGAGTGAAAGTGTGTGTGATGGTGATTTCTAATTGCTTGCTGAATTTGTAAGAGAAAAGAACTTGAAAGAGATGAATAAATCAAAATGACTTGAAAGTAAATGACCACAATCCAATGGCATTAGTCTCTATCCATACTGCTGCAAATAAAAGAAATAAGAAAATCACTTCAAGGATTGTTGTTAGTGATGATCTCCTTCTAACTCCCTGCTTCTACCGCATAGTATTGCATAAAACACGATTAGAAGGTAGCTGAAGACAAATCCAAGAATTGATAAAAACTCTAATCTACTCTATTTGACAAATTGTAACACTACTAAGCCTTTTCCAACATACTGCTTCTACATATGTGATTATGTGTAACAAGTGGAAAAAAGTGTTAGTATCACAAGCCAAGTCTACTCAAATACAAGCTGCAATTAATCAATGTTCTGTTCTCTTGAAAAATAAGCCATTCATGATAAAGAGAGCATAAATTAGTTAGCATCAACTTGTAAAACTACACTAAAACTAGTCTAGAAAAATAGAGTAAAGAGGGCAGCATTATGAACAAGCCAACTGCAACTACCATTAGACATTAAAGCAAATACACACATGAAAATAAATCCCGGGCTAAAAGAAACCTGTAAAGAAATAACACCGATCAGTTTGAAAGAAAGGAAAACAAGTAAATGAAACTATACATGCTTAAGGAAATGAATAAGCAAATAAAGAGATGTTGTACATAAAATACTTTACAGTGGCAGAAATGAGCAGGGGCCCTCTGTCCATTCAGCCACAAGAAAACTTAAAGATCTGGAAACTTCAAAACAGTGCTATGTCTATTCCTCCATTTGCAGAAAATGTTCAAAACAGAGTGCTAGGATAGCACTAAAAACACAGAGTTCACAATGCTCTTAATTTTAACACAGGTTCATAAATTACAACTGATAAAAAGTCCAATGAGCGTACACAGACGCAGCTATTTATAGAGATTTCTAAGATAGCCTACTCGTACAACTGATTAACTGAAAAATAGCAAACTATCATGCGTGTTTATGGTTCCTTGACACTTCATACGGCTGCGTGGATGAGTTTAGTGGTTCAGTCGTCATGGGTAATGAATCCCATTTTGGATCATGTCTCCTGCCACCTGTAGATCGTGGACAAATCACCGTTTAAGATGACGTGGCCAAGCAGCTCACAATCACCGTTAAACAGCCTTGAGTTGACCGTAACTTGACCAGCTTTGACCGTGGATAAAGATGACATGGATGGCTGGAAAAATGGGACAGGAACCTCGAGCACATTGATACCTAAGTGCCCATGTGGCTCATCTGGCAAACCGACACGTGGAACATTGCGTTTAACAAAAAGGCTGCAGGATCTTCAGATAGCTGCAGGATCATCAGATAGCTGCGGGATTCCTGCAAGTAAGTCAAAATCTAAACAAATAGTCATCCATTAGCAAAACTTGCTTGATCATGCTTAATAACACCTAATGTAATGATCTGGGTGGTTTTATGGTGAAAATGAGGCAAAAGTGAAAGAAAGATAAGGAAAGACTGAGGAAAATGGTAGATAAGTAGGTGTAGAATAGAGGCTCTACAAGTACCAAAAATACATGCCTAATTTCACTGGTACAGATGGGGTAGCAGTTGAATAACACCTTGAGGATTTTTATATTTATGCTGATAACTTGGATATAAGTGAAAATGATGTGTGGATGAGAGTTTTTGTCTAGACCCTTGATGGAGAGGCCAGAAAGTGGTTCAGAGAATTGACCCCTAGATCTATTGCTAACATTGAGGCTTTAGATGATGCATTTTTGAAGCACTAGGGAGATAAAAAGGACTTGTTGTATTACCATATTGAGTTTGGTAATGTGAAGAGAGAAAATGGGGAATCTTTGCCTGATTTTAATAAAAGATTTAATAGGATGTATAGTAAAATACCAACTGAGGTAAATCCAACCCCCACATCTACCAAACTCACTTATGCCAATGCTTTTGACTTTGATTTCTGCTTATTTTTTAGAGAAAGAAGATGTGCTACTCTAGAAGATATGCATGATGCAGCCCTAGAAGTAGAGTCTAATATTATGGCTACAGAAAAACTCAAAAGTCATACTGATAGAAGAAGGCAGAGAGGTGAGGTTTCTTCTTCCTCTGCCTCAACTTCAGAGTCCAAATTAGATAAAATGACTAGAATGATAGAGTCATTGGCTGTTGAAATATCTAAGCTGAAGGTTGAGCAGAACTCGGGAAAGTCAAGGCAACAAAACACATTTGCTCCCAGAAATTCAAATCCATACATAAGAGAAAATGAGCAGTTACAAATCATTCAGAGGGGTAAAGAACCAAATGAAGAACATAAAGTTAAAGCTCCTTTTTAAAATGTATTCATGGAGGAGGAACAGTTTGAAGAAGAGGATGAAATTCATTGCATGGAAGATAAAGACAGTGCTACCTTCCTGACATTGGCTAAATATGAAGAAGCATTAGTACATAACCAAACTAGTCAAGAGTGGGACAGAGAGGCTGTTCTGCAGACTGGTGAATAGCAAAGATATAGTCAGATGCAAATAATGTCAAGGAGAATCCTGCCCAAAGAGCTGTTGTCCAAACAGAGTTACAAAATACCAGACAGAAGAGACCAGCAGCTAATCCAGTTATTCTCAAAGCTCCAATTCAAGAGATAAGAGGTCCTGCTAAGTCCCTTTCCTCTTTCAGTCTTGAAGCAGAAGTCCAGAAGTTAAAAATATCTGTGCCTCTATTAGAACTTGTAAAGAGTGAAGTGTTTAGAAAGCCTATCCTTGAAGCTCTTGAGCTGAAAGCCACACAAACCTCCACTGACACTGTCAATTTGCATGATAATAGACCTGCAGTTGTGCTGAGCCATATGATCGAACCTACTGATGATAATTCTCCATCTTTTTATGTCTCCTTGACCATTCATGATAAAGTCCTTCACAATTGCCTGCTAGACACAGGGGCTAGACAAAATCTAATGCCAAAAGCTGTCATGGAAGAGTTAGGCCTTGATATCACAAGATCATACCATGATCTATTTTCATTTGATTCAAGGAAAGTGAAATGCTTGGGACTGATCAAAGATTTAGCTATTACCCTAACTCAACTGTCTATGAAGAGCATGGTAATGGACATTGTGGTAGCAGATGTCCCTCCTAAGTTTGGCACGCTGCTGTCTAGAGGATGGATTAAGAGACTAGGTGGGACATTGCAGAATGATCTATCTTATGCCACTATCCCAATTTTTGGAGGAGAAAGCAAGAGATTGTACAGAGAAGCACAACTGGCCTATATCATCAGTGATGAAAAGAATCCTTCTAATCATCCTATTTATGCAGTGGACACTGATTTTGGAGCTTGTATTCTCCAAATAGAAGAATCTCAGAAGGCCTCGATGCAGCTCAGGAAACAAACAGTTCAGGCTGAGGAAGAGCAAGGAAGTCAAGTTTGGGAGATGTTCTTTGTTGGGGCATGTTCCAGGGAGACTGCAGGAGCAGGGGTGGTGCTGGTATCTCCAAAACAAAAAAGCACATAGCTGTCTTTTAAGCTAGCCTTTCAAGTCACAAACAATATAGCAGAATACAAGGCTCTGATATTGGGCCTGAACATAGCTAAAGACAGAGGAATCAAGAACATAAAAGTGTTTGGAGATGCTGATATGATTATTCAACTGGTGAACAAAACATTTCAAGCAAAGCACCCAAGGCTGAAAGCATACAGAGATGAGGTATAGAGACTCAAAGATTCTTTTGATAATTTTTGTATCTCATACATCCCTAGACCAAAAATTAGCTTGCTGATTCCCTTGCTGTGTCTGCTAGCATGTTTATCCCTCCCATGCATCCCAAACTAGTTTATGAAGTCCAAATGAAATATAAACCATCCTTGCCTGATAATGTCCAACATTGGAAAGTTTTTGAAGATGATGCTGAATTGAATAGGTTCATGCAAGTCATTGATGAATTCTCTGAAATGTAAATTGACCAAGAGAATAAAGCCTTGCAAGAAAGTCCCCAATCTAAGCTTAGAAATAAAATTGGTAAAGATAGTATTGTCCAATTGCCCAACAATCATATTCCTAAGGGTCTAATTCCTTTAGAAAGATTGTTTGAACAAAATGATGTGCCTTACAAGGTTGCTAAAAAATAAGACCAATCTGCAGCTTCTAAGCATGATATAGGGAGTCTAGGTTAGCCTATATACATAAATCTGTCCACTCATCTATCTGCTGATCAATGTTCTAAATACTGCAATTTAATGAAGCAATTTGTTGATGTCTTTGCATAGGAATATAGTGACCTGAAAACATATGATAAGAAAATCATCCAGCATAAAATCCCTTTAGAGAAAGAAACCATTCCTTTCAAACATAAGATGATACCAATAAATCCTATGCTCCTCCCTCTCATTGAAAAATAAATTAAAAAGTTGTTGGCTTCCAAAATCATAGTTCCCCTCAGATATTCAAATGGGTAGCTAACTTAGTAGCGGTGAGGAAGAAAAGTGGAGAAATCAGACTCTGTGTTTGATTTCAGAAACTTAAATAAATGCTCCAAGAAAGACAACTATCCTCTACCCAAGATGGAGCATTTGCTGCAAAAGTTCTCAGGAGCCAAAGTCATGTCTTTCATAGATGGATTTTTAGGTTTTAATCAGATTGTTGTACATCCAGATGACCAAGAGAAGACTACATTCACCATGCCTTCGAACACTTTATGTATGCCAAGATGCCTTTTGGGTTGATGAATGTTGGAGCTACCTTTTAGAGAGCTATGGATATAGCATTTGTGGGAGAGAAGGATAAATTTGTCCTTATCTACCTTGATGACATAACAATATACTCCAGCAACCATCAAGACCATTTGAAACATTTGAAGAAAGTATTTTTAAAGTGCAGAAGGTTCGGGATTTCAGTAAATCCAAAAAAGTCACAATTTGCTTTAGAAGAAGGCAAGTTGTTAGGAAATATTGTTTCTGCTGCAGGTGTTCGAATTGACCCAGGAAGAGTTAAAGAAATACAAACTTTGTCTGTCCCAAGATCAAAGAAGACATCCAGTCCTTTCTGGGCAAAATAAACTTTGTGAGGAGGTTTATACCAAATTTTGCAGAACTTGTGAAGCATATTACCTCCATGTTGAAAAAGAGGTCTGAAATCAAATGGACAGAAGTAGCAAGAAAATCATTTGATTCCATTAAAAAAGCTATTATGGAGGCTCCTACTTTAATTAGTCCAGATTACAGCAAGGAGTTCCATATATTTCTTTTGCCTCTAATGACACCCTTGCAACTGTTTTATTGCAAACATATGAAGAAGGATTAGAGCATCCAGTGGCACTTTTCAGCAAGACATTAAGGGATGCTGAGCTGAGGTATGACATTATTGAAAAATAGGCATATGCTCTTATCAAATCTTTGAAAGCTTTAAAAGTTTATATTCTACATTCCAAGGTAATTGCATATGTACCCTCTGCTGCAATAAAAGATGTCTTAACACAACCTGATGCTAATGGAAGAAGGGCTAAATGGATTGCAAAACTGATTGAGTTTAATATAGAATTGTAGCCCACCAAACTTGTCAGAGGTCAGGGTCTTGCTAGGTTATTAGCTGAAGAAAATTGCAGAACATTGGACATTAAACTCATGGGCTCAAATGTAGGGAATGGTCAAACAGAAGAAGAGGAAGTAGCTGAACCAGAGAGTAAGCAGTCAGTGGTAGAAAACCTAGCTTCTTGTGATTGGTATTCTATAGTAATTAAATTCTTGCTGAAGTTAGAAATCCCTCCTAGATTTACTCAAAGTCAAGCTAGAACTATCAAGCTTAGGACAACTAAATATTGCATCAATGAAAATCTGCTCTATTGGAGGGATCCATCTGGAGTGCTTTTGAGGTGTCTGGAAAAAGAACAGTCAATAGATGTTAGGCAGCAATTTCATTCTAGCATGTGTGGAGGGCACCATTATTGGAAGACTACAGCTCACAAAATCCTCAGAGCTGGATACTATTGGCCTTCCTTATTTTCTGATGTATTTTCATTTGTTAAATCTTGTGACAGGTGCCAAAGATTTGAAGGAAGACAACAGTTGAAGTCCTTGCCTTAAAACCAATACATGCAAAAGGACCTTTTCAGTAGTGGGGCTTAGGTTTCATTGGAGAAATCAATCCACATTCCAGTGGCTAGCACAAATGGATATTAGTAGCCACTGATTATTTCACAAAATGGATTGAAGCAATCTCTACTAGAAAGGCTAATCATAATGTGGTCATGAAGTTTTTAATTGAGAATATCTTCACCAAGTTTGGTTATCCACATAAATTATTCACAAATAATGCAACAGCTTTCAGGGCAAAAGAGTTGGCGGAAATGTGTAATTCAATGGGCATTAAACTGGTTCATTCCACCTCATATTATCCTCAAGGAAATGGTCTAGCATAATCTTCCAACAAGAGTTTGATAAGGATAATAAGAAGTTGTTGGATGAAAACAAAAAGAATTGGAATTCCAAACTCAAATACGCACTCTGGGCTAGCAAAGTGACCATTAAGAGATCCACAGGGATTCTCCATTCAAGCTGGTGTATGGCACATAAGCACTATTTCCAATACAACTTACCCTCCCTGTGGCAAAGTTCCTGCAACCAGAACATGATGAGGAAGAAGACATGGCAAATAGGATCACAGATTTAACAGAGGTACATCAAATCAGAGAACAGCTGGTTGAAAAGGCTGTAGCACATCAGAAAAAGATCAAGGAAGCCTTTGACAGGAAGACAAAAGCAGATAATTTTCAGGTTGGAGACTTGGTCCTAAAGTGGGATGCATTGAAAGAAAAGAGAGGCAACCATGGGAAGTTTGATGCTTTCTAGACAGGGCCTTTTATTATTTCTCAGATCCAAGGGAACAATACCTTCATACTACAAAGTATGGGGGGAGAAGTGGTTTTTGATGGCCCAATTAATGGGAATTTCCTGAAAATTTATGTGATTTAAGGTCTTTTGGCCTTAAAGTTGTAAATATTTTATTTTTATCAGTTTTAGTATAGGATTAGACAAACTCCATGCCCAATGGAATACTGGGAATTTCGCTAACTTGTTTTCATCAGCAAGGCAATGGTCTGCAGGTTCTTGAGACCTCACAGGGAGGATCTCATCCCCAGAAGGAGCCAATGTTAGCTCTGCTATATAATCCATCATTTGAGGATCAAGTATAGGCATGATCAGGGTGTTTGTGCTTAAAAGGTAGCTGGCAATGGTAGTTTTCCTTCTCCACCTTCATGTTTCATATACTCCATAGCCCCCTCGCTTTCTCTATTCTCATCCAAACTACAACATAAACCATATTTCCTAAGCCCCTGGGCACTAAGGTTTTCAATTGCCATATAACCGCGTGCCTTCAAAGCAAGCGCTATCTCCCAATATGGTTATTCTCTATCACATCAATCAAAACATGTGCGCTAAAACCTCCGTCGTTCGATCTTCCACCTCCTGATCCAAGAGTATCCGCTCTCCCCATTTCCGAAACATGACCGCATATTAACTCGTGGGAAAAGGCAGTTTTTATCACGTCCCATCTGCCACGTTTCATCCTCCTATTGCGATTGCTTCCCCGCGTATGATTACCGCTTGCCTCCTATAAGCGGTGTGATCAATACCGCCCACCGCTTCAAACCACTTTCCTGACTGTTAAGCCCCGTGTGTCTTCTGCCATAGATCGCTGTTGGATCTGTTTGCCTACAATCCAATGGCTCACATTCGTCTGCCTAATTCTTCCCACCGATAAAACCTCCACCATCCATTGAGATCCAACGGCCCGTGATCTTTTTTCACCTCACCTTCCCGATAGACCCTATTGTGTTGTCTCTGTCGTTGATTTATGCAATCTGACGGTCAGCCTCATTCCTCCGTTCACTGTGTTCACTCGTCATGTATTCAACACACTCTATTCATGCCATGCACTTGAAGGACAACAATGATCAACTACCTGTACCCGACATAGTTATTCGTCAACAATTGCATTCAAGAGCAGTATGGCCGAAGGACGAGAAGGACAAGCGTCGAGCAGTTAAAGCATTTATCAAGCATTGAGTTTCATCCATATTTCATTCCACCTGCTCAAGGAGTACAACATAACACCAGAGAATGTCAAATTAATTCATTAAAACAATCATATTGTAGCAGAGACCCATTTTAGATAGTTAATGTGGTTGGTGGTCCATTATGACCTCTCCACGCGTAGAATAGCAGAACATTTTGTAATCAACCTCTATATATACCCAGAACATAGATGAGATGGGTTGATGGTTTTTGTTTTGATGTAAGGTTCAACTTCTGGAGACTGTAACTACTTTGATACTTGCAGCATCTGGTCTTCCGTTTCAGCTAATACAAGCTTCTTTTGTTGTTAATTGCTCACTTTCCACTTCTTCTTTGTTCTAGGCTATGCCTGTTATGCATTCATCTGCTCTTTATATTTAGCATTAGAGGGGTTGTCATCCCACCTCTGTGTTAGAATCTTGTATGTATTATTGAATGTGTTATGTAGGTTTCTCTTTTCCTAGTGCTAGAGAACTGTCATCCTGTCTGTGCATTAGAAAATAGATTTGCAGACCTTTTACTTGTTGCAGCCAACCATCACATGGTCTTGTGCATCTGCTGGTGTGTTCAGTCTTCTCCATGTTCACCTATTCCTTAAACTGTGAGTGATTGGTGGTCTAAAGCCTTGTAGTCTAGGGGTGTTCACCCATGTCTGGAGTTAAGCATAGTAGAAGTGGTTATCTGGCTTGAATACACATCATTCCTTCCATTCATCCATCTCCAACATTTTGTTGAGTTTGTAATGTTCCTAAGCATCTTTGAGATACAAACTAAGAGATTTTCTTGGGGTGATAACGATTACTTACCAAAAGTAGAGTTGGACACCACATTTAGGTTCTAACAATGTTGCAACATGCCATTGTGGACTTAGGCACATCATTAGTGAATGTTTAGGTTTTCTCCTCTCAACTTGGTCTTCAACAATAGAGTTCATACTCTTCCTCACTCTATCACTATCAAGAGTAATGTTGGTATCAATGATAATATTATTAACATTGTGAAAACATGGCTCTTAGGCTTAGAAGTGTCATGCCAATATGGATTTAGTAGTGTAATTACTGATAAGTGCAACACAATTAAACATAATTGATGCTTCATTATAATGATACATAAATGATTCCCTCAAGTAGGGTGTTAGTGATGTAGTAGTCCTGGCATATGGGGCTTGTGACACATATTATAATGGATACACCCACCCCCTCCACACTCCACTCTTTGATGACAAATGATGAATTGATGGGGATGGAATGGTTATGTTCGTCAAGGAGGCATTGTGTCAATGCTATGTTCTATAATGGCCATTCATGGCATTGGAGTGACATTTGTGGGTCTGGTATAGCCTATTTGGATGTTATTTCCAACCTTGTTGTGTTGTATTTTCACACTCCTAAAAATGATACCACACCACAACATAATTATGAGACCTCAACCGTAATCACATTTTGTGGGCAGGGGATTTCTGTGGTTTAGTTTATATTGAACCTCTCATGGTATGTCTAATATTCTGGCTCTGCGTTTTGCAATTTTGTTCCTTTTGTTTCTTGTATTCTATATGTTATTTTGCTAATGGGTTTTGGTTTCTCTAACCCAACTCCCATCCACCTTGGGATACTTTTCCTTGATTAGTTTATGTTTGTCTTCTACCCTTTGGTATATGCACAATCAATATGCCACAAGGGATGTAGGGGCATAATGGATGACATTATTGTAGAATCTATTATAGTTCTTGTGTCCAAGGGGTTTCCTAGGAAGCTACGAATGTCTACTAGGAACATACTTCATCAAATATTTGTGAGTATATTTTGACAGGCAAAAATAAAACTAGATAGAAGTGCAATACATTACTGGGATATTATCAAGGAAATTGGTAATTGGATACCTGATATGGGAAATTTTAGAGCATGGGACACAAAATATTGGAATATCATGGAGTTATACTAGCATTTTAGGACTATGATGGGGAAAATTTTATAGGCTAGAGATGAAGCTAGGGAGGACATATTATTGTGGTTGGATAAGGTCATGCTCCAACTTAAAGAAATTAATTCAAAGCTTCATGCTTCCTCTTCTAAAGCCCCTAGAAATCTTGTTGTAACACATGAAGACACCCAAAACATTCCTAACACTGTTTTTTCATGTTTTAGATTGATATTTTAATGTTCAAGCATGTAGTTTTTTTTTTTTATTTCTTCTGTCAGAGCTTATATGCTCTCATAGAAATAGACATGATTGGAAAATACAGGGTGTTTTTTTTCTAGTTTTAATACTATAATTATTAAGAAGTTAGCTCAGACTTTATGGGATGACAATTCATGTTTTTACAATTGGTTAAGTGGAACCAATTGAAAAACTCACCATGCTATGTATTTTGACATTTATACTTAATTAATAAAAGGAAAAGCTAGCTTACAAGAAAAACCTAATATATTAAATGATTTAAAAAATAACTCCCATTATTTATCATTATTAGTCCCTGCCATGGAAGAAACATTGTGATGGTTTGGTTATCAATTAGTTTGACTTTATGATTAGGCCAATTTTTTTGTCAAATATTTATATATTAAATTTAATATTTTAAAATAACAATTATTTATTTAATATTTGAAATTTGGTATTATATTTTATGATTGCTAAAATAACATGAAATGATAATATATCCCCACTTGAATGGAAAATAATAAGAAAAATAAAAATAAAATAAAACAAAATTAAAAGTTAAAAAAATGTTGAGTTGCCATTTTTTTTTAAAAGCTTGGTAGGACCTTTCATTCATTCATTTTCAAAAAAAAAAAAAAAACTTACATCCATGAAAGACGTTTTGTGGCCTCAACCTTCCCATTGGGAAATAAGGTCTATTGGCTATCAGACAACATTGTATTCCATCCAAAATCTTAGTAACTTAAGTATGTCAAACAAAGACTTATATGAATGAATGCCTATAAACCTGTTTACACCTAACATACTAACCTAAGTACTACTAAATGACATATACATAAGAAAAATAAACAAAAAAATAAGTTGCTAGCTACTACTCATCAGAGGACTCCACCGGGACTGGGTCCTTAGCACTGGAACCTAGTAGTTCTGATTGAGGAATGCACATAATGTGATTCTCAATACAGCGAAGGCGAACATTCTGATGTTGAATTTGAAAGGATATGTTAAAATTCTTTCTGAATTTCCTAGAAACATGGATCAGTCTTAATGGAACATGTAGAGTTCATAATAGCTAAGGAACTAATACGCTTCATTAGCCAGTAAAGGTGAACGTTTGTTTATACTATGTGAGCCGACCTCAGGTGTGGTCGAGATCTAGAATAAAGAGATGCCAATCTTTGATCTTCACTTCATTCTCTGCGCTTTGGTTGAATTTCACCTATCATGATGAAATCAACTGTTTTACTTGGGCTAGGGTACCTGTGTTATATGCTTGGGTCGCAAAATTAATAATTTGAGCATCAGGATTTCTTCCACTTCTCCTCGGTGGCTGAGTGGAGGAAGAACCTCATCCACCTCTATTCCCAGAATTTCGATTGCGGCCCCAACCCCCTTTTCCAGACAAACCATCACCTAGAGAAGGTCGAGACATATATAGAAGCCACCAAAGCAACAAATTATACCCTTTCAATCTAACATGCCAAGCCATAGTCCCGGAATAGATTGGCTGGGTGTCGGTTGAGTGGAAACCCAAATTAATATAACCTGACACAATTTCATAAGAAAAGAAAAAGAAGTGAACTGCAATAGTCCCAAGCCATACATAAACACTGCAGGTCAAAAAGGCCAACACCTAATGCCACTTGTGGTTGATGACCAACACCCCATGCTCAGATGGGGCAATTAACATAGAGAAGCCAGAAATAATATGTCGCCTCATAAGGGAGGTGCCATAAATCGGCTCCTTGAGGCAACTACCATGGAGAACCATACCATAAATATAAAAAACCAAAGACAAAGAGTTATAGGATAATTTCTCATTCCAGTTCAACAAATCACGAAGAAAACCATTACGATCGGGTGGACAATCATTCCACAGAAGACAACTAACCTGAATTTTGTCATACATTCCCATTCGAAGCTATGAAAAACCATATAAGATGGACACTAGCATAGAAACAAAAATCACAACATAAAAATAAACCATAGAACCTGGCTCGCTTGTCGAGCAATCAATCCCTTTTCTTTCAATAAGCAATTTGTAGGAGGGTTCAAAAAACTTGCAGGAGACATTCAAAAATAGAGCAAGCCACGAATGGGGAGGGGATAGAAGGAAAAAAACATACCCGATTACGCTTGCCGTGAACCGGAGGCTGGTTATGTCCTAAGAGCAGAACCTCCCAACTGAGCTTACCATTAGAGGATAGAGAACCGAGAACCTATTCTTACCTTCTAAATCTAGGCTCCAACACAAAACAGGTGCATGAATGGGGCTCCGATCCCTCACCACCTGGAGATTATGAACCCTGTGCTAGACCATTTCAACATTAAATTCACCCATGTGCCCTACCACCCCACTGTCCTGATCGCACACGTAGGGCCCAAGGTTGAGAGTCCCTTTAGCACTATCACCCATCATTTCACCTATGTCGAGAGTCCTGAGAGGGCGGTGATCTTTCTCGCATCCCAATCAGGAAATTTGGTTTGCATTTGGTTTTAATACAGTTATTCTATTAATAATAATGAATACATGATTCACTTATTGAAACCTTACATTATATTGTACACATCTCGAAGGTTTATAATAATAAATAAATAACATATCGATGATTCATAATAAATACATATAATTTTCATTGTTCACATTATGTTTCTATGATATTTATGATAGTAAATAAATATCCACATATCTAGGATCTGTATAATAAAAAGTTTAATACTACACATCCACATATCCAAATGATTATTTTTGTACACATCTCCATGAGATTAAGTCTCATATACTAAATCTTACAATGATGTAAGCTAGTTATTGCATGATGAATCAAAGGGACTTGATTCACTATTAATTTTTCTAATTTTGTTCAATGCTAAACTTGTGCATGTACCACAATAGTTTGACAATCCTTGGTTCCAATCGAGAAATAGCCCAATAATTATGCATTTATCCCAATCTAGTGTTTGCACATTGATTCTAAGTATATCAATTACTTGAATTTTTAATGAAGTTTTTATATGACTTGCTTCATTACCATAGCTAATTCTAGTTACATAACAATGACATGATAATTGTTATGTCACAGCATAATTTTCTTATCAGAGTGATGGTGAAATATTCATAGCCTTATTATGGTGAAATCACAATTCTTAGTAATAAAATTCTTATTCTTCTTACTTAGTTCAAATTTTTACTCAGTTCAAACTATTGGAGACATTGTATATGGATATTCTTGCAAAAAATTCTAGTAAAAGTAGGTAAGAATCCATGTAAAATAACATTTTTTATTTTTTCTCAAAAAACACCAAATACAAAAATCCTTGACCTTCACTCTTATTATCTTCTTCATCTTTCTATTCTCAATTAACTTGCTAATCTCTAAGGCATGGGTTGATATGCTTCTAGTTGTTTGTAGTGATATTCAAATTTCCTCTTGCACTTTATCCAAACAAACATAGTCTCCCTAATAAACTTACACTTCTCTACTCCATCCAAAGGGAGTAATCCTCTTAGAAGGCTAACTTCTTGAAAGAGATTCAATGATTTTTACATTGCATGTGTTTTACAAGTGTCTCCATCCTTTTTCACTAGTTATAATTTCTCCGAAGAAGGACAACCATATGTAAAATGTGTGTGTTGAGATATTTATCTATTCTATGCATTTACAACTTCACCCACCCAACTTTTCTCTATATATTGGATGAGTCATTAACATAACAATAAAAAATAATGAAAATGATAATTGTCTTTCTCTGTGTCTATAGATAAGTGCCCTTCCTTGCCCGAACTTAAAGCAGTACACTAAGGGGCCGAAGGATCCACTGAACCACTCTATTTCTTGAACCAAATGAGACCGCATGTACCTAGACCATACCAGCAGGGGATGCAGGGGACATCTCAGGCATACTACCACCCCAACCAAGTCACTTCCATACCTTCTTAGGGCCCTCCTACTCATCCTTCCTAGTCCACGCCTCCTCCTTGGTCCTTCCCATCTTAATATCATGCCCAACCAACCGCTCATTCATTTCAATCCTATGTTGAGCTGGAACCTTAGTGAAATGCATCTCATCAGGGGTGGAAGCCCCAATACAACTCTTCTCCCTCTCTTTTGCCTCCACCACCTGCCCAACCACAACTGTTACCTCCTACTCCACCAAAGCAACCCCAAATGCCTGTCCAGCCAAATCCGAACTCGAACAAAAGACATGCTCAGCAAGTGTATAGTGGGGAACCATCATGCCCAACTTATGTTGTGGAGATTCAGGAAATTAACTTATGATCTTAAAAATTTCTCCCAGACAGCCAACCTCCACCTAGGGAGGATGAGGAAGATAAAGAGGAAAGTGAACCTAAATCAAATCCACCCTTTCCTGAGAGACTATCCACAACAGTCCAGCCTACCCAAGAATAAACCAAACTCCTGGGAGAATTGAAACATGTATGTGTGAAGCTACCACTTCTCCAAAACATAAAAGATGTGACTATCTACAATAGGTTGATCAAATGGAAGTGCTTTAAGCATCTAGGAAGGCACAAGAGAGATGCCCCAGCCATCAATGTCATAGGGAAATTGTCCGACCTGATGTTGGGGCATGTAATCTACCCAAAATATCTAGACCCTAGAAGCCTAGTAGTTGATGTCCACATCAATGGCACCATGATCTCACATACCTTGATTGATCTGAGAGATACCATTAATGTGATGACACAATGCTCAAAATTAACCTCTAGGGCTCCTTGAGGAAGACCATGACAGTACTGCAGCTAGCAAACCGCTCCACCATGACCCTTGAAGGGATTGCGGAAGATATGATGGTCTCCATTGATTCTTGGGAGTACCCTACTGATTTCTTAGTTCTCTAGTCGAAGGAAAAGCTCACTGGGTATCCTCTCATCTTGGGAAGACCCTAGTTGGCTACCACCGATGCCTACATCAGCTGTCGAGCTGGGAACATGACCATAAAGAAAGGGTATATGTCCAAGAAGTTAATCCTATACCCTCCTGCCCAACCCTTGCTAGAACATGATCTACCTCTCTATTTGGAGGAGGAGGATGAGGATGAAGTATATTCTGCACTACTTTTTGCATTAGAAACCGTCATGGGGGGAAAACCTCAAGATGAGGATGATATGATTGAAAATTTGATTCGAAATCCACCTCCCAGTGTATTACCCTTAGAGGACATAGTGAGAGAAACCCAAAACAACCCCTCAATTGATCTCTATGTGGCCGACTTGACCTCTCTCCATGTTAAGAATATAGAGTTCGACCCAGAAAGAACTTTGAAAATCAATCCATCTCTATCCACTTCCCAGGAGAAGGAGCTGTGCAGCTTACTGAGAAAACATTTAGATGCCTTCACCTGGAGTTATAAGGAGATGAAGGGAGTGCAACCTTTAGTATGTACTCATCATATATACATTAAGGAAGATTGAAAACCAGTCAAGCAGCCTCAAAAGAGGATGAATCCAACACTTAAAGATATTGTTAACGAAGCACTGTAGAAATTGCTTGATGCAGGATTCATCTATCCCATCTCTGACAGTGAATGGGTCTCTCCTTTGGTGCTAATGCCCAAGAAAAATGGTAAGTGGAGAATCTCTGTCAACTATCAGGAATTGAACAAAGCCACTAAAAAGGACCATTTTCCTTTGCATTTCATAGATCAAGTGTTAGATGGTCTAGCAGGGAAAAAGTTTTTTTCCTTCCTAGATGGGTTTAGTGGATACAATCAAATTAAAATCAGCTTAGAATACCAAGATAAGGCCACTTTCACTATTCCTTGGGGTACCTTTTCATACCAGGTCCTTCCTTTTAGTTTGTGCAATGCTCCAGCCACTTTCCAAAGAGCGGTATTGAGTATATTTTATGAATTAGTTCATGATGCAGTGGAAATATACATGGATGATTTTACTCCTTATGGTTCTAACTTTTAGGAAGCTTTAGCTAACCTAGGTAAAGTTCTAGACAAGTGTATTGAGATGAACCTATCCCTCAGTCCAGAAAAATGCGAATTTTTAATGACTGAAGGGACTGTGTTAGGTCATGCAATATCTCAACAAGGATTGCAGGTGGACCCCAACAAGACTGCCATCATCCAACGGGTCCCACCTCCTCAAAAGGTGAGAGGTTTCAAGAGTTTCCTAGGCTTAGTTGGGTATTACAGAAGATTCATTAAAGATTTCAGTAAGCTAGCCTCTCCTTCGTTTGGCCTCTTAGGCAAAGATGTTGAGTTCATATGGTCCAAAAGCTGTCAAGAAGCCCTAGATACCTTGAAGAGAAAGTTAGTAACTACCCCAATTCTCAGAGGCCCAAATTGGGCCCTACCCTTTCACATTCACACAGATGCCTCGAACAAAGCAATAGGAGCAGCCTTAGGACAAATTGATGAAAATTTGCCTTATGCCATATATTTTATAAGAAAAAGTTTGTCAAAGGCAAAGTTAAACTACACAGTGACCGAGAAGGAACTCCTAGCTGTTGTGCATTCTTTAAACAAATTCAGACATTATATCATAGGCTATCAAACCTTTGTGCACACTGATCATGCTGCAATTAGATATTTGATGAATAAACCAGATGTAAATGCTCACATTATTAGATGGTTGCTTTTACTGCGGCAGTTTTGATCTAACCATTATTGATAAGCCTGGTAAAGAAAATGTGATTGTTGACTTTTTTTCCAGAGTAAATTTTCCTATAGGTGAAGAAGGAATGGTGGATGACCAAATGTCAGATGAACATTTGTTTTCTATTTTAGTACTCTCTCCATGGTTTGCTGATATAGCAAACTACTTGGTTTTAGCACAGTTTTCGCCACACCTGTCCTCAAAAGAGAAGAGCAAGATAGTAAGGAAAAGCACCCCTTTCACCTAGATTGGGGATAATCTCTTCAAACTTGGCTTAGATCAAATCTTGAGAAAATGTGTCAGGGAGGAGGAAGTCTTTGACATTCTCTTGACTTGTCTGACGGGCCTTATGGAGGTCATTTTGCAGCAAATAGAACTGCCTTCAAGATATTGCAAGCAGGCTACTACTGGCCCACCCTTCATCAAGATGTGAGGAGATACACCAACGAATGTGATCAGTGTCAAAGGATGGGGAAACCTACTCCAAAGGATGAGATGCCCATGCAACCTCAAGTGACATTTGAGCCATTTGAGAAGTGGGGCATGGACTTTTTGTGTCCTATCAGATCTCCTTCAAGATAGAAACAATACATCATTGTGTGCACCAATTACCTGACAAAGTGGGTAGAAATAAAAGCAATAAAAGCAGCAACAGAGGAAAAAATAGGTGAGTTTTTGAGAGAAAAGATATTCTACAAGTTCGAGTATCCAAGAGAATTGGTCACAGATCAAGGCAGTCAATTCAGTTCCAATTTGATTGAAGACCTGCTCACACATCATAAAATCAAGAACAGGACTTCCATCCCTTACTATCCACAAGTCAATGGGTAGGTGGAAGTCACTAATAGATCTTTGGAAGGGATCTTGACCAAGGTAGTGAGCAACAGCAGAAAAGACTGGGCGAACAGATTAGTTGAGGCCACCTGGGCCTACAACACAACATGGAAGACTACTACAGGGTTCACACCCTATGAACTAGTCTATGGGAAGAAGGCTTTATTGACAATAGAATCTGAATTCAATACACTGAGGATGGAAGCTCAGATGGACCTAGACCTCAGCCATGCACAAAAGGAAAGATTACTCCAGCTCAATGGATTGGATGAAAAAAGATTGCAGGCCCTTCTCCACACAGAGGTAGTTTAACTTCAAAGGAAGATATGGCATGACAAAATATCAAGGAGATGCAATTTCAAGAGGAATATTGGGCACTACTCTATGATTCAAGATATAAAGACTTCAAAGGCAAGTCGAGGACAAGATGGCTAGGACCCTACAATGTGGAAAAATGCAATGAAAATAGTTCAGTTCTAATCAGAACCATTGATGATGAAGCCATCCCCATGCTTGTCAATGGACATCGGTTGAATGTTTACAAGAATCCCCTCTCCAAGCGAATGTTCATTGAAGATTTGAATAAGACAGTGATGGTAGTGGAGCATGTGTTAGCCTTCACTTCACCCACTCACAAAAGGAAAAGAGAAAATAAAAAATAAGGACTCGAGTGAAAACATCCATGAGGAACTTGAGTCCCATCATTGAGTTGAAAACCTCTCCCTAGGTGGCCCAATCATCTCAAAAGAAAAAGGAAAAGGAAAAGAGAATAAGATCCCTAGGTGAAAACCTCCCTTGGAGGTGCCCAGGGCAAGAAATTAGGGTGAAAACCTCCTAGAGATGCCCTAGTTGTTTTCAAAAAAAAAAAAAAAGAGGAAGAAAAAGAAAGAAAAGAAAAAAGAAAATTGAATTTTAATGTGCATTGCAGGCTTGCAGGAGGACTACAGAGAGAAATAGAAGATGCCATAGAGCCCTGAAATTCACACAAACACCTATCTTATCTCCTCCACACTCTTCTCCATCATTTCTGACATTTATTTCACCCCACTGTGCTTCTTTTTTCAGAAACTGTGTTCTACAGGAGGCTCTATGTTTTCTATAGGAGGCTCCTATAGGAATTACAAAGAGCCAAAAATGAATATAAGAAGTAGTTTCAGGGGCAAGGAAGCTTCAAGAACATATAAACCCTCCTACAATCTTAAATCGTCCTTTCCATCCATTCCACACCTGCATCAAACCCCAATCATTATAGTAAAGAGAAAAAAAACAAAAATAATAGAGGAAGCAACACCTTAAGTCTCACCTGCAGCTTACCTATTACCTCTCCATCTCCATCTACATCTCTAGCATCATCCTCACAACTCCCGGCATAGAAAGAAGCTTAAGATTCAAGGGGAGAAGCAGCGACAAGAGCTCCTATAGGAATACCTGTAGCAGCTGATCCTGTAAAAATCCAGCCACAACAGCAAAAGAAGTGCAACCATGAGGATTGAAGGGGACATCTGAAACATAGATCCAGCCAAAGGATACTTGCAGAAGACAAACAAACACACATCAGCAAGTAGAGAGCATGCATCAAAGGAAATATAGGCATGCAACAGTATAAAGAGCCAAAATACCTCACAACACATGCATTCGAATCACAGGTAAGTGACTAACCCACTCCTCTATTTGCATTTGTGTAATTGAAAGATATGAATGAGCAACGAGATGGTTGAGGTTGAATGAGGAAAGAGGTGGCTAGTTAACTTGGCCACCTTCATCTAGTTGACCGCGCTCATCCAAAGATGTCACCCACACATGCGCATAGTGAACTCAAGAGAGATGTCAAGGACAAGTAGTGGAGGGTGTGTAAAATCCGATGCAATGATGAGAGGTGATTGTGGGGAGAAACCATGATGACAAGGCAAGTGGGGACCAACGGTCCAAATATGGCCAACGTACACTTTTTCCAACTCACCCCAATCACCAGAAATATCCAAAAAGAGTAATAAGTACTCCTCCTCGAGCACTCTCACCACCTTTTCCTTCATTCTATCCTCATAAACTAAGCTGCAATAGACTCCTTGTGCCCCCATAGCCTCGAAACCATCATTCTCCATTGATCTCTCCCATCCTCCTAATTTCAGCGTTCTCTATAGGATCAGTTACAGGTTCTGCAGGAGCACCTATGGATAGTTCTACAGGAGGGGCAGTGAGCTGTTTTGAAGAAGAAAACATACGTTTTTAGCACAATTTATGGCCTGAGGAGGTAGGTTCCATGCATACCCACCTTTATTATCAGTATATGCAAGAAATTACATCAATTTAAGGAGTAATTAAGTCCATAGAAGAAGGAAAAATACATAAAAATTTCTGCCTATTTTTTAAAACAACAAAAAAAAACACAGTTTTCCTATGTTTCCCTGTTTTCTTCAAAAATATTGTCTCCATCTCCACATTTGGTGTTCCAAAGGGGTATAAACACAATGATAGGAGGTTTCATGAGGAAGGATCCCAATAATTCCACCAAGCTTCATGAACATCCCCAAGTAGTGGCCATATTCACAAGGGCAAATTGGATGAAATTTTTAGGGAAATTTCAAGAGTTTGATGAGGAAACTGACCAAGAATTTTCCCTCTCTTTAGTCCTTCACTCAAAAACACATGCCACTATCACTTCCAAAACAATGAAACCCCTATAGAGGATAAAAATGGCATTAGAAGGGCTAGCATACATTACCCTTGGGATGAGGTTAGTTACCAAATCATCAAATAGATTTCCTGTGAAGGGAGGTACATCACAGTATATGGTTACCATTTAGGATCCGTCATGAACTAAGATATGGCATGGACACTCCAACACCCCAGAAATTTAGCATCCCCTATTTCCTCCTGTAGTCCCTCATAGAATCCAGCATTAAGGTTAAGGTAGGGAATTCAGATCAGCTGGCTCACCATGGGTTAATCAAAATCTTAGTGGAAGAAGCCCTCCATACATTCACACTCCCTATAGCATGGGAAGTCTTCCGAAACATGACAGCAGAGGATGACATAATGGCCCTCACCTATGATATCAGTCCTTCAGACAATGAGGTTAAAGAGTAGAAAGGGGGAGAAGGTGAAGTAACTGTTGACTCAACAGGGCAAGAAAGGGAGGAGGAAGAAACCAAGATAGAAGAGGAGGAGGGTGAAGAAACAAAACAAGAAGAAACAGAGAAAATAGAGAAAGAAAAAGAGGCAGCAAAGGAAAAACAAAGAGAAGGGTCCCCTAAGACTCTGAAAAGGGAGGCAGCAGCTGTCCTCACTACCTTGAGCACACCCATTAAGCCAAAAGAAAAGATAAAAAGGTAGGCCTCCATGTATTTCAAGGCTATGAAAAGCACAAGGATCAAAACAGGGAAACCCCAACCATCTTCAAAAGTGCCAATTACAACTGAAGATTCAACCTCTGTCAAAGGGGAAAAATTTCCTTCCAAAACACCTATTACATGTGAAAGAGGGACTCCTAGATCTTCCACCTAGAAGGAGAAAGTGAAACTACAGGACCCAAAAACAGTCCCACAGGAGGCTCAGATAGTTCTACAAGAGACACTGTCAAAATTACAGGATACCCAACAACTTGAGAAAAGAATAAAAGAATAGCCAAAGGGGAAGGAGGAATCTACAGAGCTAAAAGAACCTAATCCCCAGCCCAGACTTGCCTTCTATTACCATCTTCTTGAAGGAGGTAGGATAATTCCACAAACATTTGCAATTCCACTATTCTTTGAATTAGAAAAGGAAAGAATAAGAATACATCGGTGGATGCAAATAGCCAAATCCAAGGGAGTTGAGGAAGTTGGCCATATGGAAAATAAACATAGAGAAATGGGTAGAGAGTTAAGTGTTGTCAGATATAGAGACACAATTGCAAGAAGCCAACTGGAAACTAAAAATGAATTGCTAAGGAGGCAGCTAAAGGAGAAAGAAACCCAGCTGGAATGCATGGCCAACTTATCCATGGAGGCATTGCAGTGTAGAACACCAGCAAAATCCTATGGCTTATAGCTCAAGGACCAATGGCTACAATTTCAAATAAAGACTTTGGCATGAAGAAGCATAATGCCTTTTCAAGATTACAAGAAGTTTATGGACCTATGTGACCAAAGCACAACAGAAGATAAGCCAAAGATGGCAGAATTTTACCTGCATAATATGGCCCTCACAGACATGAATGTGTGGGATCCCAATGCTAGGATAGGGAATGGCCATGGCCTCATGGATGAACCATGAAGAGTTGAGGGCAACAGAAGTAAAAAGGTTGATGATAAAAGAGTAGAATGAGCCATTAGTGATTAGAGTTGAGCCATCAAATCCCATGGCACTCATCAGCACACACCATCTGCTTGCCAATAATCTTCAGATTGCCCCTAGATATATAAGTGATCAAGCACAAGCCATTGCACATTTTGAGGACATGGAAAGGTTAATTGGGGATGAATGTATGCATGCATGTATGAGGAGATGGAACACCTTACCACATAGTTTGAAGATAAAGGAATACCATTCCCCCATGAGGATGAAGGAGGCACTAAGGAGAGTGCCAATGTACAAGCACTCCATGCAGAGGATGTAGGTCAACTGGATTGGCCTTAGACTGAGTCCCCCACTGTTGTTAGGCATGCTAGAAGGAATAACAGAAGAAGAAGAGCAGAAACAGTGGGAATAGATACACGAAAAGGTAGGCTTATATGACAAGAAAGAGGAAACACCATCAGAAGCTTGGGATGCTAGAGAGGCCACCAGGGCCATAAAACATGAGGATATGGACTGAGTTTCTTAGAGGATGAGAAACAACTTTAATAGGAGGTGATGATGAACCCCATAAATGGGTAATTATATATGCTCACTTTACCTCCTAGCATAGTCAAATCAACCATTCTCTAGCTTATTGTATGTTTTTTATTATATTTATGCTTATGGAGTGAGTTGAGTTAGTTATGATGCTGGTGAGCTCCAGTATTGTAGCAATAATGCTACAACTCCTGAGGCTTCCTGTCTCTCATTTTATCAACCCGGTCGTTCGTACAAACTTGGAAGCGACGGTGCTATATGCACAAGTACTAGCTCTTGTCGCAGCTGTCACTTGGTCAGCTGGCACAAGTCCGCTAGGGCTCAAGCCAACTTCTATAGGCTCACAGAAGAAGCTTTATCAATGATGGATGAAAGCTAGCTCAAAGGAGACTAAGCTATTTGACAAAAATGAACTAAAAGTAAATCAAAGCATGTAACCCTAGGAAACCCTAATTTGACTAGTCTAATCTCTATAAAGCAATGAAGATGAGTAATACTTCTACCAATGCTGCTACTACCTCTAATGAGTGGAAATGCGTGGATCTAAACTACTTTACATTATAAAAGACATGTTTTTGTACTTTTCACTAAGTCGGGGAAATCTTTGTGATTTTGTGCTTATTAGGGTTTGATTGTGCAGTTTGAATGAAGAAGGGAGGAAAGCATGCGACTGGTTGGGGAGGCTAGGTGAAGTCCCTATGGACCCTTGGCATTCATCCACAGAGGTTTTCCACATTCAGAAGCTCAGCAACCACGTGAATGACCTCCTACAGGATGTCTGCAGGGGATCCTACAGGAAACTCAGGGTTTTCTACAGGATGTATCTGAACTGCTACAGGATGATCTACCGTGAAGGATTTAAGTGATGGGAAAAGTGATGGAAGGGTAGGAAAGGATGTGTGAGGTAGGGATCAGGCTGGTGATGGCTCGGAAGTGGAAGGATGAGATGGAAAACAGGTGTAGGGAGTGGGTTGAAATGATGTCTGTGAAGGGTCAAGGAATGAAGCTACGTGAGGAATAGGAGATGTTTAGGAAGGGACAGAACGCAGTGTAGGTCAAAGTAGCGTAGTTGCATGCAGGATCACAGTGGAAAGGATGGTAATGAAACGAGAGGGGGAAGAGTGTAAATGAAACAAATGATCAAAATTGCTTATCCAACCGGGAATGCATCAACCTACACTAAGTGTGCCATGATTTTATTGAACAACAATCCAAAACGCAAAGAGAAATATGTATGGGGCTGTGATGAAGAGATGTGTGGCACGTGTAAATGACAAGGAAGCATCTAAATCCAAATCATAACTGTATCAAACAAAAGCATGCGTGTTTTTGGTGGTCTGCTATGGACTGCACCCCAATCTTCAAACGAGATGGCAGTGAGCCTTAACAACCGTTTTTGCTGGAGCTCCAATGGATGTTATGTATCCTCTGCTATACTAAGCAAGTGGAAGTAATGGTATCATAAGCAAAATCTATCTAACTCATAAGAAAATCGAATTACAAGACTGCCATTATTCGAATTGCATGTGCAAACGAAAACTTAAAGTGCTGGAAATGAAATGGAAACAACACTACAGCAGAGGGGATCTATGGCTCTCAGGTTGGGGCCCTAACCTGAGAGCTATAGTCTCCTTAAGAAACTCAGAACTAGATCACAAACTGCCTTCTTTATTCATAATCTGATGTCATGCCAAATTGGCTTACAAAAAGGAACGAAAACTGAACTATGCTCCAAAATTACAATAACAATACGAGAGTTTCAACAACCTATCTAATGCTAAGGCCTTCATACTTATACAAAACCGATGATCCACCAAGTGCCCTTCATTTTAGGAGCTCTGCTGTCCAACTAGAGTCTAACTGCGGATCCTGTAGGGCAGTCATAACTACTGTTCCTGTAGAACAGTTTATGACTGTTGTTCCTTTAGGACAGCTGGCTGCTTCTTAAGCTCGGAGGGAAGATGGATTGGAGCTCAGAGTTCTTGGTGGGAATCACGAGGAATGTCCCAAGACCGTGGACATCTCTCCACAAAATCAGCAGTGCCACCTCATTGTCTCCTTATCCCCTTTTTCGTTGTCTCTTGCTCCCTTTTTAATGCCA